>CAJUYH010008958.1:0-14575 GCA_910591685.1 Galerucella tenella
TCAAGAAAAAATAAGTAGAAATTAAGTAATTTTTTATCCCTAACTGACACAACAGAAAAAATTTGACAACTAGACAATCAAAAATTATTTTGAAGTTTAAGACTGCAAAATTTTGTTATCAAATTTTTATTAAGGTCCATTCATAGTAGATCATATCTGTGGCAAAATGTGAAATGAAATATTTCATTTTTTGACATTCCAACGATATGATAGTCTACTAGAAATGGAATCCAGTGAAGTGCACGTTCCAGGAACGGTTTTTATTGGGATAGCGCGTTTTTTCGCTTATATTGGAAATGTTGTTAATAAAACGCGTTTCTTGATAGTTTTTTTGTGTATGAATATTTAAGTTTTTGAAATATGTATACTCAGTTTTGTGATTTTGTGTATTGAAATGTGTATCGATTAACAACTATTCAAATTATAAATCATAAGAAAACCTGGATAAAAACTTATGATGCTATCCTGATAACGCAGGTAATTGATTATTGGAAATTTCTCTTTCTAACATTGGTAACCAAATTTGACTACATTCGGCTGAAATACTAGCTACACATTTATCTGCATTTAGTTGTATTAAAGCACTTTCTTTGATTTTCCGTCTTTTATTATTTGGTTCTTTTAATATTATTTTCGATGAATCCCATTGAATTTGATGACCCTCTTCCCAAGCATGTTTGCAAATAGCTGACTTAAAGAATTCCCTATCTTTGATATATTTTTTGTGTTCGTTTATTCGTACCGAAACGTTGAAGTAAAGAATTTAAAAATATTGTGGTTTAATTTCCCAAAAAATTAAAAAAAGAATGAATAATATACCACAAGGAACATACAGAAGATATATACAGGGTGTTTCATTGGGAAAGGGCCTAACTTTAACTGTAGATGGGGATCACTTTGGTGCTTCCAAAAACTAGTATTTAATGTTTCTTCTGCACTTTATAACCGAGATACAGGGTGTTTTATAAAATTATCCTATTTCTTTCGAACCTCATAACTTCTGAGTTACCCTGTATATTATTTCGAAATTTGGTACACGTAATAAAAATTACCTAGAAACTTCATCAAAAGCATCTCCATGAAGATAGTGCAGGTCCGGCTCAACAAAAAATTTCAAAACTCGTCTTTCCTAAAAACAACACCCTGTATATAGATTTTTTTGAAATTGCTCTTCACAATTGAAAAGAGTATAAAAAATAGAATCTACTTATTTCCTTTTTATTTTTCCGCAGACAATTTTACTACCAAAAATTTACCGTCAAAGTTATAATTTATGCACGTTTTGGGGGTTAACAATGGTATCGGAGAGGTTTTTTTTTATTTTTTGGCTTGAAATGAAATCTATTTAATGCATCTAGAGAAGCATTCTAGAAATTCAATTGAGTTTGTATGCTTACGAGTACAGACCACTGAAAAATGTGATTACAAGGCCGTACTTGGGACATACTCATTCAATAAGTTTCGAATATTTCGAACACCCTGGATATGTATTTGAAAACTATGCACTTCTACATTTAGAATAACAAGAGTAAAATACGAGAAATAAATTTATTCTTCAAAAAATAGAGAGATTTTTATTAATTTTATCAATTGACATGAATCGAAAGCAAGACATTCTAACATACAAAATTGCTCAAAATGACCTATATTCTGCTCTATGCACTTTCTTGTCCTTTTTGTAATATTGCGAACGGACCTTCTGTTCACATCTGGATTATTTCTGATTTTCCCGCAGGCATTCTCAATTCTTCGAAAAAGAAAAATTTTTTTTTCAGGTCAATTAATAAAATTAATAAAAATCTCTCCATTTTTTGAAGTATAAATTTATTTCTCGTATTTTACTCTTGTTATTCTAAATGTAGAAGTGCATAGTTTTCAAATATATATCCTTATACAGGATGTTCGAAATATTCGAAACTTATTGAATGAGTATCTCCCAAGTACGGCCCTGCAATCACATTTTTTAGTGGTCTGTACTCGTAAACATACACACTTAATTGAATTTTTAGGATGCTTAACTAGATGCCTTGAATAGATTTCATTTCAAGCTAAAAAATAAAAAAACCTCTCCGATACCAAGGAAATATGTAGATTCCATTTTTTATAGTCTTTCCAATTATAAAGAGCAATTTCCAAAAAATCTATATACAGGGTGTTGTTTTTAGGAAAGACGAGTTTTGAAATTTTTGTTAAGCCTGACCTGCATTATCTTTATGGAGATGCTTTTGATGAAGTTTCTAGGTAATGGTTATTACGTGTACCAAATTTCAAAATAATAGACAGGGTAACTCGGAAGTTATGAGGTTCGAAAGAAATAGGATAATTTTATAAAACACCCTGTATCTCGGCTATAAAGTGCAGAAGACACATTAAATACTAGTTTTTGGAAGCACCAAAGTGATCCCCATCTACAGTTAAAGTTAGGCCCTTTCCCAATGAAACACCCTGTATATGATGTATACCTTGCGTTGTCATGGAAATGAGAAAAGCATATAAACTATTTTGTATTTTGATGGAAGTTCAACGTTATTGAGTTCTGTGGATGTCAATAGTATTAATTTAAATCTAAGATTTGAAAAATCGAAATATTTATATTTCAAACAATACCAACTGCACTTTCCATTTTGATTTATAAATTTGACATAGTTAAATATTGTTCGAATGAAAGCTTTGACGTTACAAACTACTCCTGTCAGATCAATGATGAAAAAATTGTCATTTAGAAATGATTTAGACCATAGATTTAGACTTCGTTTCTCGAGTTGTTGATGTTGCCACGGTAACTTTAAAACACGCGCGTGCTAAAAAATTCGATTTAAACACGCTGAGGCGTGCTTAAAATAGGTAAAATGGTTCACCAATAAAAAAAAATACAGTACAAGCAAAGGCGACGTTCGCTCTTAGATGATGTTCTCATACGAGAAGCACCAGCTAAGTAGCGCTCTTCCATGCAACCACTCAACCAAAGCTGAACCAGTAAAGAATGGTTGCAAAGCAAATATGACCACTGCAATATCCATGCTCTTAAGGGATTTACTGATTTTTTGAAAAATTTCTGCAAATCAGAAACAAAAACTGATGTCAACGTTTCAGTTACGTTTTTCGTTAAAGTTCACTCCAATGTCTAGCGATGCACGTGACCCAAGAGTGGTTGCTTCATCGAAAAATATTTTAGAAAAATGTATGATTAGCTTGTTTTGATGTCATGATACTTTGCAAGCTTCACCGATCTGTTTAGGAGCAATTTACTTGGACTCTAATACGCATGTTCACAATTGTTCGAGGATCCAAACGGGCATTTTGGATTTACCTTTGCAATTTTATGTTTGCTCGCGAATATTCAAGTAATTTTTTTTATGTTTCAGGAACACAACATCGTTTTATGCAGAGTAGGTAGAGTTCAAGATTGTCCAGGAGTAAAAATCAAATGCGTTAGAGGAAAATACGATTTATCGCATGTAGTTGTTAATAGAAAATAATATTGTTATTAAATGCTTAGATTTTTTCACTTAGCTTTAATTAAGCGTTCGACAATGTTGTTGATAATTCTCGCGAAAATCTATTACAACTGATTATAGATCATTCGAAAATCTCAATACCCCGGAAATGCATAGCTGAAATTAAAATATTGTTAGAACCTTACAGGTTTTTCCTAAACAAGAATTCGCTTATTGATTAAGAGCTGTTAGAGTTGGAATAATGTATATACCGAGCATTACAATGAAAACTATCCAACCCGCATAATTCTAGTAAGTAAGTAATCTTTATTTAGCTCCAAGCTAATTACAAACAACTAATTCTATTTATATACAGTATACAAAAGAAAATAACTTAAAACTAAAATGTCCCATCTCTAAGGAATAAACTCACATTTTTATTAAATATATACACATTTTTACTGTTTTTAATATCAGTTGGTAGCGAATTGTAAAGTCGAAGCCCATCAGAGAACAGTGATTTCATGAGAAATGATTTACTTGTGAATTCTACATTATAATGTTGGTTTGTACGTAATAATCGAACATGGAGTTCAAACCTAGATAATAGTAGATCAGTTAGGTACTGAGGTAATTTTTTATTAATTATCTTGTAAATCAACACCAGGTTAGCTTTTTCAACATTTTGTTGGACTGACAACCAATTCAATTGTCTAAACAAATTTTCAATAGGAACGCGCCTACCACATTTGAGTAATATTCTCATACATTTGTTTTGTAATATCTGCAGACGAGTTAGTTGTTCTTTGGAGCATGAAAGTAACAATGATGTGCAGTAATTGAAATGAGGAAGAATTATAGAATTGTATACTAATCTTTTTGACCATTCAGATAACTCTCTTGCAATTCTCCCAAAAAATCCAATTTTTTTGCCTAACTTTTTACATAAATAGTCCGCATACATGTCAAAAGTCAACTGAGGGTCAATAATGACACCTAAATATTTCATTGTCTTTACTCTTTCGATCTGAATATTATTTAACACGATCTTATGATTTTGTGCAATAAATCTAGAACAATTGTTTTCAGAACCAATAACCATATATTTGGTTTTATCAGCATTTAGTTTCAATTTGGAAGCACATAACCAATCGTACAAAAGCTGCAGCTCATTATTTAATACAGTTGCAATTTGGTCATAATCATTGCTAGCAACGGATATAAGTGTATCATCGGCAAATAAATTTACAAAACACTTTTTAAAAACATGACATAGATCATTAACATATATGATGAATAGTAATGGCCCTAACACACTACCTTGCGGTACACCGTAACGACTTTCCACTTTACTAGAACAAATGTTATTAATCCTCGTTACGTGATGAAGATTTGTTAAATAGTTTTCAAGTAGTGTTAATGCCGATGATGTAATGCCATAAATTCTCAATTTATCAATAAGTTGCTTCCGATTTATAGTTTCAAACGCCCGCTTTAAATCTACAAACACACTTATAGAGAAGCGGGACACCCCCAAATAGTCGTTTAGAAAATGAAAAACCGACCAACCTCGTTCTAGTCGCTAAGAACAGTCTATCTTTATATTTTTGAGGGTGCTGAACACGAATATGACATTTATTTTTTTCTAAAATTGGGGGAACATGGTCAAAATTGACTTTTTAACCGAAAATGCGAAAAAAACGATTTTATGATTTTCGACAATCAACTCGCGGTTTCTCGGCGAATAATTCATATTTTTTCACGAAAATTTAATGACGTCTTCTTCAACCAATTCTAGAGACAATAAAACTAGTCCGAAATCCCCAAAGCATTTTACATTCGAGAAATAAATTGAAGAAATGTTTTTTTTCGAATTTTTGACTTTTTACGTACGATGAAAAAAGTTGAGTGAGGAAGTTTTTAATTGTTCATATCTGAATACGCAGTATTGAAATTTAGAAATCGAGGAAGTTTTTGGGAAAATTTGAGCTAGTAATATGCAGTAGAAAAAAAGATAGAGCGATTTTAAGATGAGCACTCTCGCCGCGCGGCTCCCGCATTGGGCGTGCGTACCTTCGAGAGAGAGAGAGAGAGAGTTTACTCGAGAGCACTAAGCCTAAAGATTAAGTGGGGAATGGGAAACAATACCAGCGTGGTTCAAACAGAACTAACCAGAAGAGGAATTTCTGGCAAAAACATAATAATCTGCACAGATAGTAGACAAGCCCTATTAGCCTTGAACAGACAACGTGTTATATCGAGGCTAGTACTAGAGTGCCACCAAGATTTAGCTGACGCCTCGGCAGATAACAATATTATCCTGAGGTGGGTTAAAGGGCACGACAGGAGTAAAGGAAATCGCATTGCTGATTCTTTAGTCAGGGAAGCCGCTGGACTAAAAATTCTAGGACCCAGTGACACCTACGGCCTAACGACTTCGACAATTGCAGAACTATCCAAACGTTACACCCATACTCAATCCCTTAAGTAAGAGATGGGATGGAATCAAAGGATGCAGTCTTGCCAGGATCACCCTGGGAAGCTGGCGCCGAAGAAATATTTGGCGATGACCATGAAAAACCTACGTTCAACAGTAGGATTTCTGACTGGTCACTGTCAACTAAGGAAACACCTCCATACTATGGGGTTAGTGAACACACCTCTATGCAGGATGTGTGAACAGGAAGATGAAACCGTCAGGCATGTCTTATGCGAGTGTCTGGAGTTATCGTCAATAAGAGAGTGTGTGTGCTGGGTGAGTCTTGGCCTACACCTGCCGATATAAAGGAGATGTCTCCTAGTGACCTGTCCACTTTCCTGAGAAGGACAGGATGGACAATGACCTAGGAGGACAACTCCTCGGAAGGATATACAATGGGTCACATGTGGCCTAAGTGCTGTGAGCCTACACACTCACCCTCCCTACTCTACAGATACAGAGATAGGACTAAAGGGACTACTAGTTTCTGAGACTTTCCTCAGGAATTAAGTAGAAGTAAGGGGGCACAATAGATCTTTTAGGTCACAGTGAATGTCACCCCAATTATATGCAAGTAAAAAATATTCCTGTTATAAAAATTTGGCTTGGGAAAACGATACTAATACTGAATAGTTTTGCCCTTTTTTGTTGTAGATGTTGAAAAAATATGAAGAATTATTGCGAGTAAAAAAAATACCTTACTATTGGAACGAAGAGTATAATCTAATTGGACATTTAAAAGTCTCGACTACTATGGATATTGCTAATTTTCTAAAAAAAGTGATAAACAATATCGATAGAAAAATAGGAGAAGATCCTTTTATTGTGGCTAATTACATATGTAAGTATTAAGAGAAAAGTAAAAACTTGCTCATCGTACGGGGAAGAACGAAAGTGTATGTGCAACAAGTCTGTGCACATTTCATATTTTTACCAGTATTGTGTCGGGTTCAGCAGGGACGTATATAAGGGGGGGTTTTGGGGGTACAATAAAGGTACCATAATTTTTTATTAGCATACTGCCGCAATATGAGTATTCATCGGGATGTGACAATAGAAATAGATTCCTCAACAATTGTGAATATTTTAGCTGAAGAGGTTAAATTTACTTTTGTGAGATTGATTTACTGTTTTAATAAAAGCTTCAAATTTCAATCATCTATCACTTTTTAAAATAGGTGCTCCCAAATTAATATGCAGGTAACATCTCGGCTGGTATGGGAATGCGGCGAAGAACTTAGAAGACTGGCGACTCGGAACAGTGTAACACTGGAGTGGGTCCCAGGTCACAAAGGAATCGCTGGCAATGAAAAAGCTGACGAACTTGCAAGAGCAGGATCGTCAACACTGATGAACGGACCCGAACCATCTGTGGGCATCCCCAGATGCTCCACTAGATCATGGTTAAAAGGTTGGGTAAAAGTACAATCCATAAAACTCTGGAAGAATACGCCCAGGCAAACACATGGGAAGAAATTTATAGAAGAACCATCAGAAAAAGTAGCAAAAAAACTGCTCTCAATGAAGGAACAAACTACGCACCATAACGGGGCTTCTTACGGGAGACTTTCCCACAAAGGAGCACCTGAACAAAATAGGGCTGTATAACGGAGACCTTACATACAGAAGATGCAAAAAGGACACTGAAACAGCTCTGCACATATTTTGCAACTGTGAGACGCTGGACCACAGGAGGCAGAAACTAAATGGAAGACCCCAAATGACTCCAGAAGACTTCTACAACTATCCAGTAAAGAACCTGTATGAGCTAATACAGAGAACGGATTGGCTGAATAGGCTGTAGTCAGAATGTTAGGAGAATCCACAATAAGCCCAAGAGGCTGAAGTGGTGCCGGAGAAGGGACGGCTCCTTTAAAAAATATATATACATGGTTATAACCATTTCTGCAGAAGGGGGCAAAACGAAAAACGATGTTTAAAAATACTTTCAGATGTAGCCAAGTCATATAAATAATTTTAAAAAAAAACTTAACATTATTTCTTGAACTTGAAAAGTTGCAGGTCGTGGCACTCGATTTTTTTTGCCTTAGGCGGCGCCTTCAATAAAGCTTTCTCCTTCTAAACCTATCAGATGAAAAAAAGCCAAAACCCTCCCCATGTAAAAGCTATAGTTACGTGACTGTACAGGTTTACTTCACAGCCAACTTAACTGCGCATTCTTCCTTCTTAGTGAGTGGGTCCCTTTACAGCGGAGGTTTTTTTTTCACTCCAATTTGTTTGTTATTCTAATCTCATTGTAAATCGTGTAACAAAAATACAATTTTTACATTTTTTTTTAACCACCTTGCCCGAAAGTATAAAATTTCAAGGTCATGTTTTTTTCCACTTGTTTGTTAGGTTTTTCTTAGTACGGAAGGTTAAAAAGTTCACGCCACTGTTTGGCACTTGACATAATATTTTCTATTTATTTTTCATAGTATCCGAAGAGGAGGTAACTGTGTTGCGAGAAGAAGTGGATGTTGGTAAAAAAAATAAAAAACTGTTGAGTTGTTCAACATCGACCGTAGATACCCTTGAGAATAATGAGCCATTTAAAAAAATGATCGATTCTATCGATTCGTTGCATGAAAAAATGGATAAATTGTTACGTTTTAACGAAGATTTAGAAAATAGAATTAACAGAATTGATCAAACCGTAGAAATCGTTAATGATAAACTTTCAAAAATACACGATTTTGGGATACATTTTTATTTAAATCCTGGAAATCAACACTTACCTAGTGACGCAAATCCATCTACAAATTGCCAAATTCAATAAAAAATCAATTTGCATTTATACACAATTTTATTTTTAATACTCATTTATATCTACAATATTTTTTATAAAAGAAAAACACTTTAATAAACGATATTTTAAGAAATATTCGCATTTTTTATTTCAACTCACTCGTTGAAAACCACCACAATCCAATACAAAAAATGTATGGGGTGTCTGTGCGAAAATACTTAGTACTAGTAGTTCCTTTATTCCTATTTCCCGTAGGAATTTTAGGATGTCTGCAGGTTTAAACTTCCTCTTCTATCCAGTCATCTCCCAATTGCTGTGCTCTAGGATTCTGAACTGCTGAGCAGTTGGATAGTATGTGAATGGAGATTTCTTCTTCCATTTCACAAAATCTGCATTCTTCTTCCTCCACTATTTTGAGCTTTTCCAGGTGCCCATTCAGGCAATAATGTCCCGTTAGGATCCCTGTTGAAACTCTTAGCGCAGTTTTACTTTGACTTATGCATTCATTTGATCTCAACAGGTTGTAGTCACCCAGAAGAGTATTTGATTGTATAAACCCTGCTAGTGTAACTTATGTATAGAAATATCAGAAAATAAGAAATAAAAAACAAAAAAACCCAGCACCTAACCGGGTTTCGAACCTACGACCTCTGAGTTGTAAGCTCAATACCCTACCAACTGTGCTAATCGGCTCACATCGAATAGAAGGTTAAAGGATGCTTGGACGCATGCGCACCTCAACTACTAAATTTGACGTGGTGGGTGGAATATGTCGGGAAAACAAGCTCTCGTTAGATCCATAGAGAAATATCATTGTTTTGTCTATGGTTAGATTATTAAAATTATGACGCGTACACTTGCTAAACACACAAAATGTGGAGATTATAATGCGTATGACTTGGTTAGCACAATAATAAAGAGAGGTTATAGTGCGTACTTGCTAAAAATACAAAAGCATTTATTATTATTATCTGTATATAATCTCTACTTACCTAACTCCATCAGCAATATCCGGAACTTGGGCAGAAACACTGTCAGGATTCATTATTATTACTATTATTTATTATTTACAAAAAACCTGTATACACTCAACAAAAATAATCGTCGCGACACCACACTGTTCAATGCGAAATAGAAATGAAAATATCTGGCTTGCTTTCTATAAGAGAGAAAGATACAGACAGAGAAACATGCGACGCCGCACAGCTTACAATAGCTTCCTATATCAAAAAGTGTCGCATCCCAACTTTTCGTAAGAATTTTATCCGTCTAGCCTCCTTTCACAACGCGCGATAAGGAACTTCGTTCCAATAATAAATTTATTACTTTATGGTTAAATCAGGTTAGATAAAGGAAAAGCTTTATATGTCAATGAGCTGAGGTTACGAATTTCTTACTTGGAAATATTCCATCAATATGGAAGAAAAAAAGAAACGATCACACAAAACAAGTAGAAGTCAATACGAAATATACTTAAACGAGTTAGAAAATAACATGTTATTTAGAAAAAACAAATATTCGGCAATATCCATAATGTTCACCGAAATAATTAATCTTTTCATACATTATAATACCACGAGAGTGAAAATTTTGTCGGCAAAATTTTTCGATTGTCATGAAAGTTTGTTGCTTGGCAATTTTGCGAATGTCATTTTTAACAAAACCACGAGCCGTCAGGCGAGTGGTTTGGGATTAAATGTCATGAGCAAAATTACCTAAAAGCAACAAACTTGAATACCTACAAGAGAAAAATTTTACCTTACAAAATTTTTAATTGAGTGGTATTCGACATGACTATTTTACGAGAGAAAAACTAAAAAATCATGTTCAAACGTTTTATACTACTTCAATTATACAAAGCCAAAAAAATAATAACATTATGAAAAAAAAATTACTTATTTATGTAAAAAGTATAATTATTATAATTGTACGTTGTAGCATTATTTTGGGGATTGTTTTGCATCATAACCTGTGATGAATTTAAGTTAGAAACTGAGGATTCCTTTTCTTTATTTTTATTTTCTCGAAGGTTCTCTACTCTATACCTAAGTTGGAAATGGTGTTCTTCATTTAATTGTAAATATGGTTTCAAAGAATGGGCAGAAGAATGTCCTGTAAGCTTAATTACTTCTTGTTCACAAACTCATTCTTTTGCTAATGCAGATATTGCAGAAGCTCTATGTAATTGATTGGTTATTTTTTTTTTGTGTCTATACCAATTGATTCTGCCGATATTTTCGTCCACTTTGAAATTGTATTAATTCCCAATGGTTAATTTTTGTACCATATTCCTTTCTCCCAATTTGGATGTACTGTTAAAAATAATCTTCTTGTTAGATAAGGATTGAATTTTATTTTTTCAATAATTTTTAAAAATAAACGAACGGGACACAAATTGTTGTTAGCATTATTTCTTACCCAGCCACTTACTGCCAGATAAAGCTTTTGATCCTCCTTGTGTCGTTTTGGAAAGGATTGGATTATATTCTACCCTGCCAGTAAAATTACCTTTATTACTATATTCTTTTTTAAAGTAATTAATATCACAATTAGCAGCTTCATTTCCACGCCATGCTAATTCGAACGAACATAAATGAAAAAACTATTTTTGTAACCCATCAGTATTATCTTCAGAATAGCTTTCTACCATTTCCATTAATTCTTCTTTGGTAAACGCGTTAGAACTTCTTTTTCTGGTTTCAGGTTTAGCCTGAGGCTTTTTACGTTTTGTATCCCTGGCCAATCTAGCAAATTTATAGGTAATATCTTCAAATGGATCAATTTTGATGTTAAATTCTAGAAAATATTTTTCCTGAACCATTTGAGCAGTCGTATTCCAAAGTGTTTTCACACTAGCTTCAGTATAATCAGTTCCATCTCTTTTTCTCATGTTAAAACCATAATCCTCAGGAATTTTTGCTATAACTTGTTCAGAAGTATCCTTTTCTAACGTATAATTACATTCTAAACTGTTCCCAAGCAGACTTTTTTGTCTTCATTGTATTTCGCGGTATACTTTGCTCAATTGTACTCATTTCATTTAGTGAATTATTTCCAAATCTTGTATTATTCATGTTAATAATACTTATTTAAATTTTTGAAACAGTTTTAATAATTTTTAAACAGTTAAATAAATAAATAAACAACTTAGTTTCCTCAGAAACCACTAACAAAGATTTTATATTGAATTTTATCACATAGATTTGATATATTAAACGTCAAAAAAATTGCCGCGACAAGACAAAAAATTGCCAGTTCAAAACCTTCAAATTTTGTCAGTTAACAATTTACTCTAGTGAAATAGTCACAAAAATAGACAAATTTTTAAACCCAAAGATTTCTAACGAGGTATTCGTTAGCATTTTGGATACAGAAGTACGTATGGATACAGAACAGAGTTTCCCTTTGCTCTAACAGTTGCTCATAGCAACGTATATACCCGTTAAATCGATAGTCCTTATAATGGTTGAAGATGCACAACAATGAAATTGAAGGTAAAAATAACAATTAAAGTTTTCAAAAATAAGAGAAATTTCTTCTACATTTTTGTTGTAGTACCGATAAATAACGATTTAGAACGAAAAATAGCCGATGCTTTCGAAGTAAAGTAAAATGATCGATGTACGCGAAGTATCGACAGTTATAAGAGGTTTAGGTTGTTGTCCGTCGCCGAGCTCCTCAAGGAGGTCAAGGACGGCGTTGATATAAACAAGATCGGGGTCAAGATTAGGGACATAAAGAGATCAAGAGCCGGAGATCTACTCCTTACTGTGGAGGGAGACAATAAAATGGCCAATAAGCTCCAGGACGAAATTAAGAGCAGACTATCTGACATGAGAGTGACCAGGCTCGGGGGTGGATCGGTCAACTTCATAATGGGGTTGGACGCTACTGCAACCGAGGAGGAGGTCCAGCGAGAGGTCGGGAAAGCGGTGGGCATCGACAGCGACCAGGTGGTGGTCAAATCTTTAAAGATTGGCAACACGGCGCAAAAGGTCGCCACCGTAGAGCTTCCAAGGGATAAAGCCCTGAGATTGACCCAAATGGGGAAGATCAGGATAGGCTGGGTTAGGTGCAACATAAAGGAGAAGGTCACAATGACACGATGATTCAACTGCCTTAGCTTTGGTCACATCGCTGCGATCTGTAAGGAGTCCAAGGGCAGCGAGATGTGCATAAACTGCGGGAAAAAGGGGCATAAAGCCAGATATTGCAAGGAGGCTCCTTACTGCCCAAAATGCGAGGCTAGCGGGCACAGACTGGATCAGATGACATGTCCCAGCTTTAGGAGCGCAGTTGAGGCCATGAGGAGGCAGAGGCTACTTTCGAGGAGAGCCAGCACAGCAGGGGGGGGCACCCCACGCGTTAGCGGACGCGACTAGGCCAGAAAACTACTATGCCTCTAAAGATCCTACAGATAAACGTCGATAGGGTGGGCAGGGCGCAAGACCTAGTCAGAGCTACGGCGGACACGCTCAACGTCGATATTATTGCAACGCAGGAACCCAACAGGGCCCAGACTAGAGGGGATGCACGGTGGATGGTCGATGAGGAAGAAAGTACGGCCCTGTACTGCAGGAACCGCAGGTGCGGGGTGGTGGAACACTTTTTCAGAAGGGGTTACTCGAAGCTGAGACTAGCGAGGTTCACCCTGTACAACGGCTACATTTCGCCCAACGTGAACTTTGAGACATTTAGGAAATATATCGATGACCTGATGGACGACATTCAGAACGAGGGTAGGGAGGTTATGGTTGTGGGGGATTTTAATTCAAAGGCGGCCCTATGGAGCTCGGATAGACAGGACCAGCGCGGAGACTACCTGTCGGACTGCCTGATGGCGCAACAACTGGTAATCCTGAATAGGGGAACGACTCCTACCTTTGTGCGAAGGGACCAGAAGTCCATCATAGACTTATCGTTCTGCTCCACTGGGCTCGCTGGTAAAGAAAGGAGATGGGCAGTCCTGGATGATTCGGAATCACTTAATCACTTAGTCTCCATAGGTATGTTATGATCGAGGTCGAAGATGCTGATGGGAGCAGGATGCGTAGCGGAGGCGGCAAGGTGGTTATAGATGATGGGGCACTTAGGAACACGCTAAACTTGATGGCCCCAAGGCATCCGGCCTCTCCACGGAAAGTGGTGGGGATAATCAAAGCCGCCCAGAACGGGAGCAGCCGAAGGGGTGCTACCCACATCAGGAAGATGCCCGTTTGGTGGACAGAAGAGATAGAGAGGAACAGACGGTCCTGCGTTTCCATACGCAGAAGAATGACAAGGATGAGAGCGGGAGGAGCACTGGCGGAGGAGACCGATCGCGTGGAAGCGACCTACAAAGACACAAGGCGCCAGCTAAGGAGATAGATACGTAGGTCCAAGGAGGAAAGCTGGAGGATGCTCTGCAGCGAATTGGAACAGGATCCCTTTGGGCAGGGATACAGGATCGTGACCAACAGGCTCAAAGGCATGCTGACGCCGTACGAGATGCCGGAGTCAGAAAAGATTGGGGTTGTGGGAGAATTATTTCCAGCAACCGCAGACAGGGCTGACCTCACTAAAGTGGCGACAGACAACGTGACGGAGTTCACGCTTGAGGAGCTTAAAGACGCGGCTTCCAGGCTGAAAGCTGGCAAGGCTCTTGGCTTGGACGGGGTATTGGCGGAGAGTGTAAAAATAGCTGCAGAGGAGGTACCACATCTCCTATTGGACATGGCTAATCGCATACTGAGGGGAGCGGACATTCCGCAGTAGTGGAAAAAAGCGCGGGTATGCCTGATACCCAAAGGGGACCCTGCCAGAAAGAAATGCAGGCCCATCTGCGTAATCGACGCTGCGGCTAAACTTTTCGAACAACTTGTGAAAGGTAGACTGGAGGGCGAGCTTGAGGACAGAGGTCTGCTCTCGGAG
>CAJUYH010008959.1:0-14574 GCA_910591685.1 Galerucella tenella
TAGAGAAGTTTACAACACTTTATTTTCACCCTCCAAATTTTATTAATTCAAGTGTAGCCGTTCAAAAGATACAAGGGGACTTTTAAATAGCACTGTATATTATAATATGAAATTTGATGTCTACTTTTGGGATATACCAATTTTCATAATGTTCGTAAAAACTACTATTTTCCTGTAAGAAGTCCAGTCACCAAAAAAAGTAATTCACCTGGACTAAACGGGGATATTTTAGTTTTTTGTCCAAGATTTTATCGGGTGTAAATTTCAGAGTTTACAAAAAAATCTCATATTTATTTATTGATATCATATAAATAGATGTTATTGGGTTAGAATATGAAATCGTTACTTATCTGTTTTTTTTTTAAATATTTGCATAAGATTAAAATGTTTTGAATAATTTTCGTAAATTTCAAAGTTGATAATAACCATTAAAATTCACTGAAATCTAGCTTTTAAATAAGGTATGATTTTTTTATCCTTTAGCTACAAAGATTTTTTTTTCAATTTTGTGTTTCAATTATTGATAAAACCCGATAAAACCTCCATCAGTGTTTATGATCAAGATTGACTTGATAACAGCGAGACATTTTTATTATATGCACTATCCCAAACTCCATATCGTTAACAAATTATTGAACATATAAAATGCTAGTGAAAATGCCTCTATTAGTGTCAGTATCATGTAAGTGTATTTTTGTATTGTTACATAGGTACACTCAAAAAGGGATGTGCAACTAACAATTATAAATACACCTAAATCTTTTATGCAAGTATAGAAGCATAGTCTATATCTCTCACTACTTGAGGATATTCTTCAGTCATTATTTTGTTAGGCTGAAATTTGTTGATCAGAAATGGACCGAAACAAATTTAAAGGAATAAATTATGTACAAACAGGGAAAATACCATCAGTGTAAAGTAAAATCCGAAAAATAGACGTCTTTATTTCCAGTTTCCAACCTCTGATCATTTCAATTTTATGAAGAATATCCCAAGTAATCAAATAAAAAGGAGGGGAATTATGAACCCAAGTATACATGCTGACTGAATGAAATGTTTCTTACCCTTTTTCATTTTCTTTATTTCAGCTTCTTGTTCGTCGACAGCTGCTCCCAGTAACGTGAAGATGATACCCGCCTGTGAGTTGACACCGACTGCTGTGACCAGCATCTTACCAGATCCTTCCATAACATGGGTACCGGATAGTACCATCGGGTCGAATGCTTCCCCTTTCTTGACATGATCAGATTCGCCTGTCAATGAAGATTCGTCTACCTATAAGTTACAAAAAACTCCCAGTCACCACCAATAGTAGAAAATTATTTTTATACAATTGTTATCCTTTGAAGAGAAAATAAAATTTGAGAAAAGCTTCAATAATACGAAAAAAAAAAACTGAAAATCATAAAAAGATATGAACAAAATGTAACTTGCATTATCTTGTCAATATTTGACGGAATTATATAGCAGTTAGGTTATTTTCGCCACGAAAATCAAATGTATTGGCCTTGATTGTCTAAATATTACTCATTTAGTTTATATTGTGATAACGTATAATCCTAATAATTTGATAAGTAATGAATTGATATAAAAATAATCGCTTGGTAAATAATTTTAACTTATTAGAATATTCATTAGTAAGAAAATGTTTTTACTATAACATAAAACGGTCTTATAAATTGTAATATTCTGACATACATCAAAAAACAAATAAAGACGGAGATGTTTGAATGAACCATAAAAACGTATATGTCATGTAATAAAATTATAACAACTTACTTTCAAATCATTTGATTGTATAAGAACTCCGTCAGCCGGTAAAAGATCTCCATATTTAATTTGGCAAATATCACCTACAACTATATCACTGACAGAGATTTGTTTAACTTCTCCTTGTCTAATTACTGAAAATTTATGTTCTCCTTCTATTCGATTTTGTAACCCTCGGAACTGTCTTTCTTTAGTATAATCATTAAAGGCTGTTACAAATACTACTACTATAACTGAAATTAAAATTGCTAAACCTTCTATCCACCCGTGACCTGTTTCGTCATCGCTAAAAGCTGAAAAAGATAAAAATTAAATTACAAAAACCGTTATTACCCACAAATTTTACTTAATTTACTGCAACCTACACATAGAGATACCAAACACTTGCAGTTAAGTCCATTCGTACTTATACCTCACCCATTATAAATATAACGTTTCTCACGTAACAAAGTGCCGAAAAAATTAACTATACTTCAAAAACAAAGTAATTCCAAACATACCTCCAGATAACATAAGCATTATGAATAATGTGAGCTACCATAGTAGGCAGTTAGTTCAAGTTTTCTTCTCAAACATTGCAAAATCAACAATACACCTAACAGCTTTTAATCAGTTTTAACATAAAAGAGCAAAATATTTGGGTCATGCAGTTTCAAAGGCTATCACCATACCATTGTACTGAGACTGCATAATTAATAATAAATAAAAAACTGTTTAAATTATATTTCAATGATTCAATTCCAAGCGTACATTTTGTAATATTTCAAATTAACAGTTTAGTTAATCACTTCAGTAAGTTTGATTAAAAATGTTATTGTAGTTTATTATTTCCTGAAATAGAAAAATCCTAAATACATCTATGCCTTTGTGATTTTGCTTTCCATGCCATCATGGGTCATCACCATTATGTTATGTTTTTTATTGGTTACTTACATGAATAATAAATTGAAAATAAGGATAACTACTTATCAAGGATTTATCAATATTCATTAGTCAAATGTAGATATTTGCTACAAATCGTATTTCAATATTCTGGAATATATAAGAAATTTAACGAAAGTACTAAAAAAAAGTACTAAAATCCTTACATACACAGTAATCTACGAGTATAATAATTGTTGTTACATAATTTTGTTTTTTTCATTGAAAAAATTTGGCCTAAATATTTCTTACACAGACAGACCTGTGCAACTTCAACATTATGAGATATGACAATGTAGTGAATCACATTTCAACATTATTCATAACCTTGAATCTAGATGTGTTTCAAAAATTAGTTAAAGGTCTGCCAAATTACAGTCTATTATTTTACTATTAATACAGAAAACTGAATTCAGTTATTCGAGTACAAACAGAATATTCGCTTGAAGATATGTTTAAATTGCCTTTATAAAAATATATTTATTCCAAGTATTGGGTATTTCTCATTTTTTTTTTAATTAAAAATAAAATTATTTGTTACTTACGTGAATCTTCTAAAGGGGGTTGATAAAAAGAAAGCAATAAAGACACTATGGCTGCTACTTCTAGAATAATAAGTGTAATATCCTGTAAAGCTTCCCATACTAATTGTAAAAATGTTTTTGGAGGCTTTGGAGGAATTGAATTTGATCCAAATGTTTCTCTTCTATGATCGAGGTCTACTTGTGATCCACTAAGTCCTACAATAATACAATAACATTCCTCTTAGAGAACATAATTATCCACTTTTATATCAGTTTAATAGCCAATTCATTACCTCATTCTAGTTTTTTGAAATTAAATTCAAATTAACTGGTCAAATTAAATAATAAAACACACTTACCTTCGCTGGGCGACGTGTATAATTTTTTACATACTTCTTGAGTCCCACCTAATTCATGTATTTTTGCTATTCCATCTGGGCCCCTATGTTCCATAAGGTCACGTAGTTGTTTCAGGGTAATTCCATATTGTGCGGGACGGCCGTCTATCGTAGCCATATTCCACTTTAAGATCTATAACAAATTAAAATTGTTGAAGAAAAAAAAAATAAACAATCCAATCTGACAAAAGTATTTATAGGTTAGGTTTCAACTTATAACTAACTTCACAACTAAATTAACAGTCTGATTGTGTCTAAATTTACGGCAACGGTGTGGTTATATAACCGCGACGAAATGTACAACAATTAATGATTAATTCATGAGTTTTCGTATCTGTAGATACCTAGTTAGTTATGTAATTGAATAACAGAGCAAATATTCACATCTTGACGATAACACTCTCGAACTAGTAACTGGTCTTTTGCTTTATAAAATTGATGCATTATTGATAGACCCTGTTTCAATTTAAAAGCTTGGCGTGTCATAAATTTAAATTATAGAAGTCGGCATATCATATAAAAATAACGTAATTCAATTATATAGCGTTTAAGGTGTTTATAAACTCTTAATTAATAATATGGATACAATTCAATGAAGCCAAATTGCTGTCAATTTGTCGTCTATTCTGAGGCAGCCCGAACAAAGAATAAGGGGGACTGAGCTATAAATGCCTTAAATAAAAAAAGGCGGTGATAAGGAAATTACTGTTTCTAAGAACACACATTTGAAATCACAATGTAGGTGCAGTTCTTCTAATGAGCTTTAACGATTTTCAATTTTACATTAGGAAAATTAGTACACTGAAAACTATTTTTGGTAGTAAAAGTATGTATATGTATTATCGACAATAAACTTGTTCAGTATAAGATGAAAAAAAGTTTGACAGATTTATTAACGAGTTGTGTACGGTGAAATTTGCTTTTAGCATTACACATAGAGACAGTAAAAAGTTATTGGTTTCCAGTATTTTTGTTTTGGCATTGCCAACAAATATTAAGTAAAATTACAGAACGTTTCATCGCTAACTAAATTATTACCATAACAAATGGAAGAATTTAAATAATGTTCCAGGAAAATATATTTTCCATGTCAGTTTTTCTCTATCTATCTAATTAAGCATGTTCTTGGTTTTAAATTTTTAAGCATACGAAAAAGGATTTACAGTCTAATGACGTATTGTTTCACAACGTAAATTACACATTTCCACTGCTTGCATTTTTCAACAGGAAACCTTTAACTACACTTGTGAATCGGTTTGGAACGTGTAAAGAATTAGTTCCGTCACCAGTAGCCTTAGACAATAAATTTTGTGCTCAGTCAACACAAAAAAAAGAAGAAAAGTAAGTACACAAAAAAAGGAAGAAAAGTCAGTAAACACAAAAAAAAGAAGAAAACAATCATTAATATAGAGTATGGTCCGTAGATATCTTTGGTTACTTTGGCGTTCCGTATATACTAAATTCCTAAATTACGCGTTGAACAGTTTTTTTAAAATAAGTTATGCTTGTGAATACTGTATTGAAGATTGGTAATTATTTGTCACACAATCTCAATTAATTTTTTTTCGCACGAAAATCACAAGGTTACTTCACTGTGTAAAGTATATTATTTACCAGAAATATATTATTAAAACAAGTTTATGTAAAAATTTAAATATTCTGTTTGTCACTGACGGATGTATTCTGCTTATAAATAAAGTACCTACAGGGGTTGTTTGAAATGTAACTATATTGGATTGTAGAATGGCAAAAGAGTTTCATGAAATTCTATAATTATAAGAATAGAAATTCATTTAATATTATTTCTATAGATTTAACTGGCAATTATGCGGTTTTTTATAAATATAACCCTTGTAAATCAACATTTTTATACTTTACAAGCAAACTATATAATTTTGAGTTAAAAATATCACATGTTCCTTTTTATTTAATTTAGGGATTAGCGATACTGATAGATAATGTGAATTATATGAAGTAATACTTCTCTGTGCTCCTCAAATATATTACAAAGAAATATTTATAGACTCGTTATAAAAAGTAGGCGTAGGGAAAGATAATTACGATTAAAAACGGAAAATCTATTCAGGGAGGTTATATCACGAAATTAAATAATAATGTCAACGGCAGCTATAGATTTGTGGAATTCCGCTTAGTGTACATTTTATATATAATTTTATAGAATCAAGAAAATAGAGAAGTGGAATTCCAACAACTGGATAAAAGGTTCGTTTTACATAACAATATTTAGCCTTTATCTTACCATTTTCTGCACTTCTTCGTAATTAACTTAAATTTCTACAACTAAAAATATAAAACGCAAATCAAATCTTGCATTTTCTAAAATTAACTTTCAGTTTCGTCCAGCTCTTCCATCACTACAGTGTTCAAGCAGTTCAAATAAATAGGATTATAAGAAAAAACAAACAAAAAAGAAGTACAAATTGGTTTTTAATTAACTTTTACCGATTGCTATTTCAAAATAAACATTCAGTAGTGATTAAATTTATTTTTTCAATTGGAGAAAATCACGTGTCAATAGATGGCACTGAATTTTTCAATATGGCTGCTATAAGGGTGAACAACAAAGGCACGCGGCCGGTCAGCTGATGGCATGACAGTAGTCTGTCACAGTTTGTGAAGGTTAGAACTAGAACTTTTATCACGTTTTTATTGTTTTCGTACACCTCATCGATGTGTGATTGTTTTCTCAGAAAAGCACTTTCAATAGCTATATTACTTTACCATTTATACTCAAATTTTAAATCACAGATTTTAAATGACACAACAAAATTATTGGCATCTGATTTTGTTGTTCACCTTTATTGAAGTTAGAAAGGAAATTAACAGATGTCGCCCACTTCGTAGTTTTCGCCAATTGTCACTAAGGCCTGAAATATACGAGCGTACAGAATTTGAAAATTGTATAACCTGGTTTTGATAGTGACATTTCTTGGTTGATAAAGGGCTAAATCCAAGGTCAAAAAAATATTAACCCCGGTTAGAACCTTGAACCTCGAGGGAATTTTGAGTAGGAATATTCTACATGCGATATATAATAAATAGCTAAAGATTACTTAAATATTTTCGGAATACTCTGTATATATTATAAAAATAAAAAAATAATTATAATTTTTCAGTGATTAAAATATAGTTTTTCGAAATTTACATCTTGGTGGATAATGTTTTGGCTGAAATATTAATCAAATCGAAAATATTTCTGATAAAAAGTATTGGAACTGATGTAATAAATAAGATTTATCTTTTATTATCATTAAACTATTTATATAATAATATTTGCACGTTTATGTAATATTTGAAATAATAAAATCGAGATAGGGGAATATTGAATATAAACTATAAACAAATAGGTAGGTACGTACCTTTTTTTCGGTTCAGTCAAATAAATAAAAAACTGAGTAATCAGTATAAAAAAGAGCTAAATTGTACATGAATCAACGTTGAAACATAATATACCGTACACTAAAGTCGGAAATAATAAAAAACGTGTATGAAATAATAAAAACTGCGGTGAGTAATATTTTTTTTTAACGTCAAATTTGAAAGAAAACACAGACTACGATAAGCGGGAACTACTCCGAACCGAACGAAATCAACACAGGAGAGGAGAGCGAGAACCGAGAATTGAGAGCCTGCTGCAGTCGCGCCTGCTGGCCGCACGTCTTGCCAGTTATACCGGAGTTCGGTCGATAACAGTAAACAGTTCACTTACAGTGTGAACAACTGAACTTGCTGAAACCATGATTTCTATTTTATCATTTATTTTGTTGACGTTATTCCTTATCTTAACATGTTACTTGTCTTCACCATACTCTCAGATATCTATCTATATTACGTCAATTTTAATTATATATTTTTTAATACAATAATAAGTACTCATTAAAGCGAGATTACGAAATTTTATATATCTTAGGTACTTAAATACGCAACGCATTAAGCGCTGCAATAACTGTATTACTTTGAGTACATATTGTAAACCTAATTGCTTAATTTATTTATACTCGGATTTGAAATACGTATACATATTTTCCAACCTTGATATCACGGGTTTTAGCCAACATAAATTCAATTGTCACATAGTCAAAGAACTTCCCATTTTGGCCTACACTGTTTTATTGTCAACTGGGTAGACCTAGTACGCCTCTGATCATGGTTAGGTATAGTAAGTTTCACGCTATTTCAAAATATATAGAATTAAACGATGTTAGGTTAGGTTCTATGTGAGTGGGACCAATTCACCCCACAAGCCTGTGCTTCTGACTAAGTCCATGGTTGTATTTCGTGATACTTTTTTGAAGTCGTTCAGCTCTAAGGTACTAAAACCGAATATATTATACCTTAACCTATCCAAGGCTGGGCATGAGCATAGTATGTGCTCCTCAGTTTCGTCCTCCAAATTACAGAACCGACAGTCCGAGGTCTGAACCAGACTCATCTTCTTTAAGTGGTAATTTAGTCCTGTAAGCAGTCCCGACAGAATGAGTGGGTTTGTTTTACTCCATTCCAGGATCTGCTTATTGGAATTTTAGTTCTTTACGCGACCCGGGGTCGCGACGCAAAAGATCTGACCGTTACGTTACGTTATGTTACGTTGCTTCGTTATGTGCCTTGCTTGCGTGCGTGTGCTCTCTCCTGAGTCTATCTCTCGTTTACGAAGCAGCGATTCATATGCTTCGGCCGGGAATCGAACCCGGGCCGCCCGCGTGGCAGGCGAGCATTCTACCACTGAACCACCGATGCTACATTAAAATTCTATGCAAAGCTGGTATTCGCAGTGCTGGACCACGATTCACGAACTGATGAACGATCACATCACGTGAAAACTTGACAGTTTCGTATTTTCGATGCAAGGATCTTTCACATCACTCTTCACTTGATGAACAGCAAGCGACGTGTGATGTGAAAGGAACTGGTGAAACATGCGCATGTGTCTTATAATGTGACAAAAACTTGGAGCTTATTTTTTTGGGTTTAGGTTTCTTCTTCTTTTTTTAAAAGTAACATTCGGCGTTTGCTTAGTAAACTGTCAAAATACAGTAAATTTTACTTTCATCGGATGAGGAGAATACGTTTTTTTTGGTCAAAACATGAAGGGACCGTTCACATCACACGTTCACATCAGTATTCACTTCACTTATTCTAGAATACTGGTCTAGCTGGTGATCTACTTGAATTTGTTCGGATACATTTTTACTATTATTTCCATAATTTTTTTGCGCGATTGATCTTTTTTGTTTATTTACAGCATCGGTTGTCAGGACGGTAGGTTGTGTTAACTGGTTTGTTTCTAAGTTTAACACGTCGGTAAGTGATTTACTTACCGTTCAGACGTCGAAAAGTAATAAATAAATAAAAAACAATTTCACCAAAATGCAAAATATATTTTAAACTGATCGAGAAGTATAAATGTCACTTTTGATATTTCGTTCATTTCGAAGAAAGTTAAATTATTTTATTCGGAATTTATTTCAATACGATCGCGCAAAAAATGGTATAAGCATCTCGAACGTTAAGGGTAATTACAACGTTTGCATGTAGATTCCTCTCGTAAAATTGGACAAAATGATATGAGGATTAAGGGGTCTAGCACATTTACTTTTCGAAATACAGGGTGTTGAAATTTTGAAAACTTGAATGTTTTAATTCGATAACTTTAAAATGGATGGATAAATTGATTTGACATTTGACAGGTTGTTTTTAAATGTAAAAGGGCATATTTTGATAGAAATAGTAGTTTGTGCAACTAGTGTGGATATGATAGCCATATCGCACGAGGACGAAGGCGGAGTGCTCAATCGTTCAAGTGCGATATGGACAATCCACACGAGTCGAACAGCATATTTTTTCTACGACCCACTTAAGAAAAAATCAAGAAAATAAAAATTTCTAAAAACTGTAATATAACTTCAAATTAAAAATTTAACAATTCAATGTTATGTTTCCACTAATTTTTTTGTAGTACACGTACAGTTCTTGAATGTCCAATTTGTATAATGCTACGGTTTCCCTTTTTAAATATACGATGCTGTTATAAGTAGATGTTGCCAGTCGGACTCCCTCATGAAGGGTACCGTACCATTATCTATAATAATGAATATTCTGCTAAATATTTCAAACGTCTACCTGTTGTCGTTATTAATATCAAGCAGAATAATTATTAAAAATAAAATTAACAATAAAAAAACTTCTTCACGGGGAATCGAACCCGGGTCTACCGCGTGAGAGTCTGGTTTGCTTTCTACTCGACCACCGAGGAATATGCAAATTGTTTATCTATAACGTCAGATGTATATCATAATTTTTGCTTAAAAGGAACTACTGTGTGTCCCGCGACACGTTCTACCTTGTTTTTGTACTCGAAGGGTAGTATATGAACGCCTACGAGTGAGAGAGCCCCGGTATGACTGCCCAGTACGTGTGTGTACTAAAAAATTCTACTTTTAAAATCGTAATATAGCTTATTAAATATTCTGGCATAAAACATTAAAAAATTATGTTACACTATGAATTAGGAATTGTGAATTTTTAATACGATAATGGTTTCAGATTTTTCAGTGGAAAATACAAGCTACTGGAAAAGCAAAAAAAGTTAAAAATAAATTATTAATTTTTATTAAAGTGGAAAAAGTGATGTAGTAAATTAGAGCTTTTAGCTTGTTTTCAAAGAATAAGCACGTGTCAAAATTATGACAATACGCAATTTCACATCGTCACATCGTACAAGGAACTTTTTTTGGTATAATGCTTATTTTATTTTATAATTTATAATCAGTGTACCATCTACACGTATGTGTAGAATGTTTGTTATACATAGCATTGCTGGAATGTCTCGAAACAAGGGACTATCTTTGAAACGGATAAAGGGAAAGTTATGAAATTCTAGGACGATAAATGAGACGTTATTCTGCATATTTTAGAGAAAATAATGTCGAATGTTTTGGCGTCAGCATTTAGCAGACTGCCAACATCTTGAATTTTTTGAAATTGCCATTTAAGTAATCTCTAAAGTCGCGTCCACATTATGTCGAATAGTGTCGATCGACAAGGTCGATCGACAATGTCGATCCAGTGTGGATGGTCGCCCGACATAATGTGGACGCAGTTTTACAGTAGTCGATTGTCGATCGATTGTCGATCGACTATGTCGACATAATGTGGACGCGGCTTAAGATTTGGCTGAAGATGATTATGATAGACTATCACAATTTTGTGAAACAGTTCCCAGATATTTGAGTTTTTCTCTCTGTTCTATTTTTTCTGTTAATTTGTATTACCTTCTTTCCGCATAACGCTTTTTAAAAAGTACCAAATAATACTGAAAACCTCACGCAGCCCAAAGTTTTTATAAATATATCTGCTAAGTGTGGAATCAAATTTTGTGATTATTATTTCCTTTAAAACAAATAAATGTTCTGTTTAAACAATATCATTTATACTTATCGCTTGTGGACATATCAAAGTCTGGATGATTAGACATATACCTCTTATTCATAGCATTAACAACAACATTTATAGGATGACGTCAGAATTTTGGATGAATAATCTTACGTAGAAATAGAGAACAAAAATTATTTATTATTATTTGCCCATAAATCTGGAAATTGTCATCAAGTAATTTTCTCATTTGCAGCACAGACTATAACTGTCCATATTTGCTCTTTAAAACACGAAATAATCCTTTCTGCAACACCCTCTTTTAAAAAAAATATCTGGTAGTCACTTTTATTACCCCAACAACTCACTTTTTAATAATGTAATAGCTAATAGACGTTTCAGTAACATGAACTGATGTTTTCAATTTAATTATTGGAAATGTAATTAACCATCATAAATAAATCACAACCTAAACTACCAGGAATTTTAGAATTTAGACCGCGAACGACAAAACTTCTGTTATAATAGATACCTATTTAAGTGTTTCCATAGTTAGAAAAAAAGCTACCAAATATGGAATAATAGATTAGCAATAGACAGGCCGCTTAAAAAGTTTTTTTTTCTACAGTCACATTGAAAAGTAGGCTTTTTCGCTTGCCATTTACAACGAAAAGTTGACGTTTCTTGAGGAGAGTTACTTTACGCTCTCTGAGCGTGAAAAAATAGGACCGTATGGCAAGTGATATCTCGTTTGAAAGGCATTGATATTGGCTACATAGCCATATTAATTTTGTTTGGGTTTAAACTAATTTTGACGGATAAATTAAATAAATACCAAAATTATTGAAATTATTTTTTAAATTTAATAAATCAAATGTCAACAATGGATTCTTATAGCACGTGTTCGAAATGTGCTCCGTCTACTTCCTGACAGTAATACATCCTATTAGTAAACTCTTGTCGTACTCGTTCGAATGTGTCAGCTGAAATTGCATTGCATTCTTCAATAATTCTTTCTTTCAAAACGCCAATGCTATCTGGTGCCGTAGTATAAACCTTGGATTTCAAGTACCCCCATAGAAAAAAATCTAATGGTATCAGATCTGGTGACCGAGGTGGCCATTCTATAGGACCTCACCGGCCGATCCTTCTACCTCGATATTCTTCATCCAGGTAACGTCTTACTGCACCATAATAATGTACAGGAGCACCATCTTGTTGGAATGTTATTTCCAGATGGCCGAATTCATCTGGATTATCTTCCAGAATTTCAAGAATTAACGGCCCAATTTCATTTTGTAACATCTCCAGATACATTTCACCGCTTAAATTTGAATTTAGGAAGACAGGACCAACTATGTGGTTTCCCAAAATACCTCCCCAAACATTGACTTTTTCTGGAAATTGGGTATGTTGTTCACGAAAGGTGTGAGGATTTGTGTCACTCCAATACCTTACATTTTGTGTATTCACATTTCCATTGAGGCAAAAAGTACTTTAGTCACTAAAACAAATTGTTTTTGTGTAATGTGGGTTTTGACTAATTTTATTCGTCATACATTCACAGAATTCGAGTCTTCTGTCGCGGTCGTAATCCGAAAGGTGGTGTACCATTTTTAGCTTGTATGGATGAAATTTGTTTTCAGCCAACACTCTCTGTACTGTACTTTTACTTACTTCACAGATAGACGCAACTTTAGTTGAAGAGGAAGTAGGGTTTACTACCATTTCAGCAACTATATCAATTTTTTTATCATCACTAAATGTTGGTCGTCCAGATCGTTTGGCATCTTGAACACTACCTGTTGCCTCAAACTTGTGAAGAAGCTACCTCAAAAAGTTCTCGAGATAGGGCGATCTGGGTATCTCTCATTAAATAAACGTTTCGCTTCATGAAGATTCTTTCTAGATTCGCCAATTATTAAGATAGCTGCTACTTTGTCGGCTTGAGTACGTACCATTTTGCCTTTGTAAACTCTTAAACGTCTCGTTAAACAATAATAAAATTAAATATTTAAGCTATTTAGAAAAACCTTGCAAAGCAACAATTAAAAACGTCAATTTAGCATCATTATTGGATCGTTTCGAATGCAAGAATTCAGAAAAACAGTATCTTGAATGAAAAACAATGACCAGAGTTTCGATTAAAACGACGTTTAGGCTGAAAACAAAATGAAGCAGCTAGCAGACAATGCATGTTTGGATGAAATGCAAACTTCGCATTTGCGGACCCGGCTTAAAGCCGATTGATGTTGGAAATTGATAAGTACAGACACATAAATCAATAATGCACTTTCATAAGCCGTATTAGGACTAAACTCGACAGTACTAGTGTTGTTTCCAAAATTACCTTCAATCATATTATCAATAAAGAGCGTCCAATGACGAATAGGATGGATATATTAGATCCTTCGTAAGTATAGTGATAAGAACAAAAATTTTTAATTTCAAGATATAAATGTCGAAGTTACTAAGATAAAATATTGACGTCGACCTGGTTTTAATTATCTACATTTACCTACATACTTGAGTAGGTACAACCATTTATTTTTTCTGTTCTTGATAAAAATAACCACAGTTTGCTTATACAACTCATTCTTAATGAATTATGTAATAAACACTTTATCTTAGAGGAAAAGTTTTCCTTTAAATATTTTTTTCCATTCAATTTTAATAGGTCATCCTTGTTACTCAATTGTACGGATTTGATTTATTTCAATGCACAATAATATAATAACAAAAATATAAACATAACGAAAAACACCGATTTGGGACACCCTGTGCATTATTATAAAATTGAGGACAAGCACTGCTTGCTGGGAATTAAATATTTTTTTTGGTAACATTCAAAGAAAAATTAGGATTAATGAACAGTTGCTGATGTCATTCATTCTTTAGTAGTATTGTCACACGCCGAGACTAAATATTCCACCAAAAAATTAATTAATTTTCAGGTAATAAAGATACTAAGTCTTCTCGTAAAGCTAAGAAATAAAACAACCCATTCTGAGACGTTTATGTTTATATATATAGAAATTTTAATAAAAAAAGTATTGTTTTATCTATAGTATTTTTGTGAGTATTAGGTGTTTCTACTATACAAATATTAACATTTGGAGGAATAAACAAACGCTAAACAAATCGATACATTGAAAAATGAATTACATAACTAAATATAGATATTCTCTCAGATCGATGACTATATATATAATAATTGTTTCACCTTTCTTGTAAATTTCATTCATTCAGCTTCGCCCCGGGCTTTAAAAATCTACATATCAACTCAAGGGGGAATAATAGAATTAACAGTAATGTTATGATATTTCTCTACTCCTATACTAGTTGTTAATTAAATGCCAATTTTCAGCTTCAAAATGATACTCATTATAACACTGATTTCCATTATGAAACTGAAAAATTGACCAATAGACAGACACACAGATTCGTGTGTTTTATGACAGTTTGAATCTTTTGCGTTAGTTTTTAAAAGAAATGTCGAGCACCAGATGGAAAATACTTAATGACCAAGGCAAATACATACAGTGCTTTTCAGATAAAAGTATCCACCT
>CAJUYH010008960.1:0-14573 GCA_910591685.1 Galerucella tenella
GTAACTACATCCGTAAATGTGCCTTTTGTTAGAAATGTCCATAGACACAATAAATAATTCCCATCCAACCGAAATCTTGCAGACACTATCTCTTAGATATTCCATTTCCTAACAATGAACTCCAACTTCGTAGTAGTCGTGCGATATTCTGGGAGTTGGTAATAGTCCAATGATTCACTGAGTGCCATTAAATCACTCGTCGGTCCCATAGGGTTGGGACTTTGGGAACTACGTCGGTTCTAAGGGGTGAAAGGAGAAGAAATTTAAGGCGTGGAAGTCAGTGCGGGAATATAATTCGGTAATGAATATCCCAGCGGAATATCTTTTGTCTTCAAAAAAGGGACCAGGAAATAGATTTGGTTTAAATATGGTTTATTTTTTTCATTCGAATTTCGATGAAAGCGGATTTTAATTAATTACTCGGTAAATAAAAAAAGGGTTTTAGTACAGTTTAATCTGTTTGCATATTTGATCTTGTATTCAATTAAATGTATGTTGAGTGATTCAATATTTTTTGTATGTTCTTTGTGGTATATTAATTATTTTTGTTGGTTTTTCTGGGAAATCAAACCGCAATCATTTTTATAATAATTAGGTTTTAAAAAAATTCTGGTTCCTAGCTGACATTACGGAGAAATATTTTGAAGTAGAAGACTGCATGAAATTTGTTGTATTTGTCCATTTACAGTAGATAAAATATGAAACAGAATATTTCATTGCATGACATTCTAACAATATTATCTTAGGAATGGGATCCAGTGAAGTGAAAACGGTTTTATTGTGATAGCCCTTTTCTGCTTATTTCGGAAATGTTGCATTGCCATCCCTAGAATGATTTCTTATTTCCCAAAATTATTAAATTAAAAAAAAGTACATTGATTACCGAATAGGAAAAGCCTATCAGCCAATAGGTGTGCAGTGCGACATAAAATGGCCCGTATCTCTTAAACCGTTAATGTTATCGAGATGTCACAGGAGGACTTGATATCTCTAAAAATTTCCACAAAAGCCAATTATTGCATTTATAACTGAAAAAAGTTGCACCTACAAAAAAAATGGCGCATCTACCATTTAACTTATTCGGTACCTGAGTTCACAAGTATGTTGTAGACTTGTATATCACGCCAAAAAGTGTGCAATTATGGTGTTTATCAACGGTTAAAATATTACCAATATCCAATCAGCCATTTGATAATTGTAAATAAAAAACCATTTTTCATTCCCAACTTTAGAGCCCTATAGTTCGTTAACGGAGGGCGTAAAGAAAAAAATTTATATGAAATACTATCATTATTTTCAGCCTTTCCATCACGTAATTTGATACGTTAGTTACGAAACAATGTTTTGACAGTTTTCAAATTTCATGGATACACCGTTGCCTTTATAGCATCCACGATCATAGGTATGTCCTCTGAAGCCTGATTAATGACCGAGCAAACACTCCTTTCGATTTCATGTGGTTCCCCAGTGCTTAATCCATTTCCAGAAATATCGCCGATTTGAACTTCGCGAGCAATGGAAACTTTTTTGGTCACACTTTCTTCTAAACACCTTCTAGCAACCTTTGCCGATTCCCATCCACCAAGTTTTTGTAGGTCTAATATATCTCCCCCAGACGAAGATCTACTAACTAAGTGGGAGATACTCCAGCTGTTTTGAGGTATTTTAGAGAAGAAATGAATGCCACAGGGCTGTAGGTACCGCTCATTTGCCTTTTCTATATGAAACAAACAATCTTCGATGAGTAACATGGACTGGCCTTTAATATTGCCTACCTTTTAAATCAAAGGATCGACTTAACCGTCAGATACCACAGCGAAAATACGTTTCTTGTGGGTTTTGGAATAATAATGGGAAATGATACTTCCTCACAGTAAGGAAATCTTGACTCTTTCTTTAAGAAATTTGGCCAGGAATATCAAAATTTGTGGAGAACATTATTTTTCCTCTTGATAGTATTTAGACTTCCAGTTTTCTATTCAATTGTATCTTCCAATTTCTAGAGACACCAGTAAGTCTTCTTGTAAGTATCCGTAACTTTGTGATAGAAAAAAATCTTTCTACAAACGAATTTTGACACCCAGACTTATTTTCGCGCAGTAATTCCATATTAATTATATTGTTTCATCGGGAGCAGAATAACGACGTCAATTTTCTGGAATTCCTTTAATTTCACGTTGATGAAAACTCTCGTGGTCCAAAAAGGGCAAATTTTCCGGAACTGACAATAGTGCAAGATAAATTAGTTTTCTGCAATTACTAAAAACCATTTTCTTGAGAAAAACTTTCATTCTTTCGAGGTTGAAGGCTTTCAATGCTATCTAGACGAACAGAAACTAATTGATCATTTGGGGAAGCAGCCGTCTTTGCCCGAAAACTAATTTTCGACTTATGAATTTTGATTTTTTATCGTCTAATTTTTTAGACCGCAGCGATATCACGGTGTCATTGATGATTCATAAATTTCGTTCACTCTGAATAGCAAAAACTATGAGTTTAATATTTTATTATATAAATGACAGCAAAAATTTCAGGATGATATTTTTCTTCGTCGTTTCAAAATAATAAACGTCGTGGTTTAATGTATTCCACTCCTAATAGTGCTTAAGTTGAAATGCTGGTTAATTTTCTATCGTAATAGGTAGCCATTTTATAAATCGGACTCTGACCGCCATGAGCTACTAGCCATTAGTAATGAAGTAATCGGATGATATTAGTAAGGTTAGTTCAATGTTGTTATCGTTCCTGTAGTGAGTTAAATAGATATCGCTGAATAATAATTAATTATTCCAACGCTTTATCAGTTTCAAAAAGTATTTTTCAAAGACAGTGACCGATCGACTAAGAAGCTACAACTACTTCACGGGCTATAGGCCCCGACGGATATTGAATCACAAGTTAAACAGGGATGGTATATCTACAAGATATTTAACTGTTCAACCTATTTATGTAGTATAGTGACAATTGAATGTGATTTGAAGTCTTTTATTCCCTTTGTTTAACGAAAAAATGGACTGGTTTCACCAATTTAGAGAGGTTCAGAGTCCAAATCCAATTATAGATATCTTCCAGATAATTTAAGCAGCATATGTTATTAGTATTAGTTACTAGAGGTCGTTGTTAGAGGACACAGAAACAGTGGTTAAACTATGTTTAACATTCCATTGAATTTTTTTCGTTTTCTTCAATTAAATCAATACTCAGTTTTCATTTTCGTCTTCAATGACCGAAAACCACTAAGGTGTATCATATCACTCCGCAAATATCACAATTTACAACAAATCAACATGATGTTATGTGATTTTAAACCAATTTAAAAACTACCTCGTTCATAAATGATTTGTATGTTTATATTAATTAATATGCTAAATCTAATCAGCGTCGAAACAGACAGTAAGACCAAATATACATGAACGAGTCCAAATTGATGCAAGCTACGTAAAATGAATTATTTATATAGTTACACTGCAAGTTCAGTTTGTACTGTCAATATTGTATCCACATTCGATATAAATGATTGGATTATGCTCTTAAGTTATTAATTATCATTAATACGATTATAGATAATTCATCCAAGTCAGATTATGAATGAATTTAGTTGTTAAAATGCATTAAGGTTTCAATTTTGAATAGTATTAATATAATAAGATTGGTTAAGAATACAGTAAGTGAAACAATGTGAGCTTAATTGAAGAAGAAAACTGGACGCTATTCTCCAGGAAGGGGAAAAATGGATGCCATCATCATTTTTCCTTCCCCTTCTTAAGAAACTTAGTGTACCGGGTGTTTGATTAAGAGAGGTAACCGGAGAAGGAAATCTGGAAATCTCACCCTCCAGTGAGTGAAATCCACATCATTTATGAACCCAACGAAAAAAGTAATTAGTGGTCATTGAAATTACCTTCACCGCAGATCAAAGTGCAGCAAGCATAACACGAGCAGGCAGGTTGTATGTATGTATTTGTGACATTCTCTGAGACCTAAAAGATTCAGTGTTTCCCCTTACCGGAGGAATTTTAGGATGTCTGCAGGCTTCAACTTAGGTAAATGTTCTCTTCTATCCAGTAATCTCCCAGGTGCTGTGCTCTAGGATTTTGAAGTGCTGTGCAGCTGGAAAGTATGTGGATGGAGCTTTCTTCTTCCATTCCACAAAATCTGCATTCTTCTTCGTCCGCTATTTTGAGCTTTTTCAGGTGCCTATTCAGGCGAAAATGTCCCGTTAGGATCCCAGTTAAAACTCTTAGCGCAGTTTTACTTTGGCTCAAGCATTCCATTTGATCTCAACAGGTTGTAGTCACCCAGAAGAGTCTTCGATTGTATAAGTCCTACTAGATTTTTCCAATGGTCAGATCTTCTCTTTTTCTCGGCTTTACCTATTCCTTCCAATATTACATTGGGGCTGAATCCGCAAAAGGGTTCAGCCCCCCAGAAAGGTATTTCAGTCCCCCTCTTTGCTAGTTCATCTGCTTTTTCATTTCCCCTTATTCCAGTGCGACCTGGAATCCATAGTAAGGTGACTATATTGTTCTCGCCTAGTTCATTGAGTTTGTTTAGGCATTCCCACACCATGTTGGAACTGATTTCAAAAGAGCTCAGTGCTTTAATGACTGCTTGACTATCCGACCTTATGATAATCCTTTGTCTCCTGTATCCTTCATCAAAATTGAACTGGGCGCACTTTCTTATGGCGTGGATTTCCGCTTGAAAGATACTTGTGGTTTTTCCCAATCTTTCTATTGCTTTCCTTCTTATCCGTCTGTGTACCATTGAATGGCATTCTTCCCAAGTCTGGTAATGGTATTTGGATCCCATTCCTTCTTGTTGCTCATTTCCGTAACGAATTCCTTTGAAAAGTTATACTTTTTCATCATACCGTCTTGTGGCATGTCCCAGGTTGTCTGATTTCTAAGAAGTGAGGAGGTGGTTTTTTTAATGATTCCCTCTCCAAGCAGGCAGGTTTTAGACGGGGAAAAATTTAGACAAAGCTTATTAAAAAGTACTGATTGTACCTCGCTTGATCCAGACGAACCATTTTGTAAATAATAATGATGAATGCAATTGCAACAAAGATAATCTTTCCTTTTTTGATAACTTTATGTGAATAGAAAAATATCATATCCAATTTTCGGTATGAGTAATAAATAGCACATCTAATGTATACAAACACTCTCTCGGATTTTCTTTTTATGGCGTAACTACACCGCAAACCTCTCTGGCAAATATTTTTCTTCATAACCCAAAAATGTGACAGACGTATATGAAGATATATGCGACGAAACAAACAAACGGACATTAAACGTATTTATGGTGACTGGATGCTCTAATGTAAAGTTACACGTACACTTCATATATATCCGATTTTTAAAAATTTCCACCCGGATTCCGTATCTCCGAGTAAGAACTCGAATAGGTTGGACGAATTATGGATATTCATAAAACTTCGATTTTATTGCTGCGTAAATCCGACTCTAAAATTGTGGTTTATATCCGTAGATATGATGTTTAAAAAACATAAAAACCATTTTGATACTTATAGGCCAAGCAATGGCTGAATTTTTATGACAAAAATCCTATTTTATATTAAAATTGGAGTAGCTCCTTGCAACCTCTGCAGATCTATTGCTGTGCTCCCTATATTTTGAGCTCGATATCTAACTCCATTCTTTTTATTAGACTTATTAACATAGAGACCGCCTCCCTTGCGTAGCTCTCTGCCCTCGGTTTTTCTTCTCCGAGTAAGTGAAACCACACACTTCCTAGGTTTCCTCAGCCTACAATGTCCGTTCAGAATTCCCACAATCATCTTCACAGTTTGGCCGAAGTAGTTTTAAGGAATAAGTTAGCGTGCCTCTGTCCTGAGGATTCATACCACCAGTGCAACGCCTGGTAGTTTATCCATTCGTGGATGCTCTCCTCAGTTAAGCATTCAGCAATTCCAAAGGGATGGTTCTAGCCCTATCATGATCTCCGCTGCTCCCTGCTTTTATAATTAATCGAACTTTCCATTGCCTTTTATTCCTTGGTAACCTGTTACCCAGGCTAGGGTCACTCTATTATGACTACTTAGTCTGTTGAGACCCTTGCAACACTAACACACCAAATTTGACGTCATCCGATATGAGCGTATCGCCTTTAGTGCTGCTTGGCTGTCGGAGTAGATCATTCTTTGGCCATCCACATCCCGTCTTTACAACTCTTCTGCACAGCACGGCACCACCACTACCTCTGCTTGAAAGACAGTAGCATGCTTCCCTAGGCTTAGAGAGATCGTGAATGGTTCTAGAAGACGAATTGTAGATAATGAAAATACAAATACAACGAAGTGATTGTAAGAATAATAGCGCTACTTAAAACCTGTAGCCAAACATTTTTAAAATTCTCTTTCAAAGAAAATTTTCATATCAATAACAGCACAGAAAATTACTCTGTCTGTAACATGGATTCCTCGTAAAGCTGACCGCGAGCGACACGACGCGATGACACGGACGAAAGCGTGGCAAATAAATTGCTTTTACTGTTATGCGGATAACGCTGAAGAAAGCACATGTGAATGGACAATGTTATACGTTTTCTACTATATTTAAGATATATTCCAACAATTTCGCATTAAAAATGGATGACAATATGTTTTACGCTACCATAAATATGAAAATTTATATAAATTGAGGTTAACTATGTATTGCTTTATAGCTAAAACTTTTACTTTGGACTACACAGTTAATTAAAACTTCAGTTAAAAAACTAAAACTTTATATGGCATAGCATATGGAATTAAGCAACAAGAAGGAATGGGATCCAAATACCATTACCAGACTTGGAAATAATGCCATTCAATGGTACACAGACGGTTCAAAAGCAATAGAAGGAAATGGGATAGGAGTGTTCGGGCCAGGAACCAAACTCTCTGGAAGCTTGGGAAAAGCCCCAAGTATCTTTCAAGCGGAAATCCACGCCATAAGAAAGTGCGCCCAGTTCAATATTGATACAGGATACAGAAGACAAAGGATTATCATAATGTCAGATAGTCAAGCAGCCATTAAGGCACTGAGCTCTTGTGTAATCAGTTCGAAACCGGTATGGGAATGCATAGGCAAACTCAATGAACTAGGTGAGAACAATATAGTCACCTTACTATGGAAAAAAATATCGATTGGGAGGCTGCCAAGGAAGTTATCACAGCACCGGCAGTTGAATGGGCAATCAAATCTTTTCAGCCTTTCAAATCTCCCGGTGAGGATGACATATTTCCAGCTCTGCTGCAAAACGGACTGGAATTACTTCTACCCATCCTCATTGAACTGTATAGAGCTAGTCTGGCGTGAAATTACATACCACCCAGTTGGTTGGCGGCTAAATGAGTCAGACCAATTAGCCTAACATCTTTCCTTCTTAAAGGACTTGAAAAAGCACTGGATTGCTACATCAGGCGGGTAGCTTTATATAATTCCCCCCTGAGCATCCATCAATATGCTTATCAAACTGGCAAATCAACAGATTTAGCTTTACACAACCTTGTTGAGAAAATCACACAATCCCTTAACAACAAGGAGATTGCGGTGGCCATATTTCTTGACATTGAAGGAGCATTTAACAATGCACTACCGACCTCCATTGGTTCAGCTTTGACTGAAAAGGGCATCAAACCAACCATTACTGGTTGGATATATGCCATGCTCACAAATAGGACAGCTACTACATCCCTTCAGAACGAGACCATCAGCTTTAAGGTTTCCAGGGGATGCCCACAAGGCGGAGTACTATCTCCCCTACTGTGGTCTATCTTGATGGATAACTTGCTTAGCGATCTCGGAAGAGAAGGGGTAGAACTGCAAGCGTATGCAGACGACCTTGTCATCTTGGCAAGGACCAAGTCAGGAAGGGTAGCATATAATATCCTCCAAAAGACGTTGGACGATGTCCACAGTTGGTGTCAGAGGGAACAGATGGCTGTTAACCCTGGCAAAACTGTAATAGTTCCCTTCACTAGAAAAAGGAAGTTGGAGGATCTCCCACCACTTTCCTACAATGGTGAGGTTATTCCATTTGCAGCGGAAGTAAAATATTTGGGGATTATCCTAGATAAGAAACTTACTTGGAACGCTCACTTGGAAAAAGTTATCCATAAGGCCAGACTATCTTTGTGGACATGTCGCAGGATCTGTGGAAAATCTTGGGGCTTGGGAACCAAACAAATCTATTGGATATATGTGATGATTGTTAGACCAATGATCACATATGGAGCTATTGCCTGGTGGCCAAAAGCTTTACAGCGAACGGCCCAAGCAAAGCTCTCTGGTTTACAGAGACAGGCTTGTCTGGCAATCACTGGTGCTATCAGCTCCACACCGTCAGCAGCCATGGAAATCCTTCTGGACCTACCTCCTCTCCATATATTTTTGAAAAGAGAGGCTAGATGGACAGCATACAGAATTGTACATATTTCTAAATGCACAAATCAGGCTTATGCAGAACGAAGCAGAATACTAGCGGACAGTGAAAGTCACAGTATTCTGAGAATGACCTCTGACATAATGCCTCCAACAGTAAACTACGACCTGCCTTACACCGTCCTAATTCCAAATAGAGATGAATGGGTCCTCCGTAAGGATGAACTATTAAGATCAGACAGCTGTTGGTACACAGACGGCTCAAAAACACCCTCAGGCTCTGGTGCAGGTGTATACGGGCGCAGACCTAGGACAGAAATTTCAACCTCTCTAGGATCCTATGCAACCGTATTTCAGGCGGAAATTTACGCCATTGTTTCATGTGTGGAGAGAGTGGAGCAAGCCAATCTCATACATAGAACAATAAAAATTTTCTCGGACAGCCAAGCGGCTTTAAAATCACTTAGCTCTTGCCGTGTAACGTCGAAATTGGTTTTAGACTTCCAAAAAAGACTCTCCTCAATAGGAGAACTCAATAAAGTATTGCTGGTCTGGATCCCTGGCCATTCTGGCATGGAAGGAAACGAGAAGGCAGACTTTCTTGCAAGGGAGGGTGCCGCACGTGTTTCTATCGGACCAGAACCCACAATTGGCATCGCAATAAGTTTTGCCAAACAAACACTAAATACCTGGACAGCAAGAAGAGCTTTAGACTTCTGGCATAATTTACCAGGATTGGTTCATTCAAAGGCTTTTATACATCCTTCGAAGTATGTCTCCAAACAAATGTTAGACTATAGCAGGCATGACCTACGTTGTCTAACAGGCCTTTTAATAGGCCACTGTCATCTGAATCATCATATGCTAAAACTTGGACTGTCGGAAGATCCGACTTGCCGTCTTTGTTTGGAAGATGATGAAACAGCAGAGCATATAATTTGTGCCTGCCCCGCCGCGGCTCGAATCAGGTATCTGATGTTTGGCAGGGTCTCTCTCTCGCCCTCGGACCTGAAATATCATTCACCAAATAAAATAATCGGCTTTGTTAAGAAGCTGAATTTGTTTGGTGAAATCTGAATAGGTGTGAGCCAGAATAGACTCTTGCGAGTCGCAGTGAAGGGCCTTATAGACCCACTCACCACAAACCTAACCTAACCTAACCTACTATGGATTCCAGGACACACTGGAATAGAAGGAAATGAAATAGCAGATGAACTAGCAAAAAGGAGGACTGAAATACCTTTCTGGGGGCCTGAACCCTTTTGCGGAATCAGCCCCAATGTAATATTGGAAAAAATAGGTAAAGCCGAGAAAAAGAAGAGATCTGACCATTGGGAAGATCTAGTAGGACTTATACAATCAAGACTTTTCTGGGTGACTACAACCTCTTAAGATCAGGTCAAAGTAAAACTGCGCTAAGAGTTTCAACAGGGATCCTAACGGGACATTGTCGCCTGAATAGGCACTGAAAAAGCTCAAAATAGTGGAGGTAGAAGAATGTAGATTTTGTGGCATGGAATATGAAACCACCATCCACATACTTTCCAACTGCACAGCACTTCAGAATCCTTCAGCACCTGGGAGATTACTGGATAGAAGAGGAACATCTACCCAAGTTGAAGCCTACAGACATCCTAAAATTGCTCCGGGAAATAGGACTAGTTTCTGAGACTCTCCTCAGGAACTAAGTAGAAGTGAGGGAGCACAATAGATATTTTAGGTCTCAGTGAATGTCACCCCAAAATACATACATACATGGCAGTAAATTTCTCTTGAAAGTATAAAACAAGAATTTGAGTGAATTTTGGTAAAATGAATAGGTACTCACCAGCTACTGAGATGTTGTGTGTTTCTGAGGCTAGTCTGAAAGCCGGAGCTTCGCTGGATATCTCACATCTATAGGATCCACTGGTGTGTATTCTGGACAAATTGGTGAGGACAATTTTGCAGCGCCCTATTCTGCATTCTGCATCAATTGGCTTGGAGTGTACGCCAGGTACAGGAAATGTTATATATCTTTGAGATCCAGCTGGCATATACCTACAAATTATGTCAAATTATACAATTTCGTAGTTATGAAACAATGCTTTTGATGATTACCTGAAGAATTCTTGGTCATCTTTATACCATTTGACGGCATATAAATCTTCAGTGCCCATGTCAAAATAGCAGTCGAGGGTCATATTCTCTCTCAAATCTGCAACTGCTGGGACTTGCATTTTGGTCAGTCGTAATGCATTGGATTCAGTGGCTGGAAAAAAGTATGAAAATTATTTTCAGTTGCCTGGAAATAATGATTTTGTTTTCACATAATATTTTTAATTGAAGAAAAAGAAGTGGAAAACTGAATTTCCATATAACAACAAAAAATGGTTTGCTCGATGAAATACTTCATCTGAAAAATATGAATTGCTTTATTGATCGCAAGTTTAAAAGTTTTATTGGCCCTATCTATAAGTTTTCATATCCGAATATCGGAGAATTTGATTCTCCAAAGCATGAAGTAATTTCTGAGCGTTTGCAGTGTTTTGTAGCATTTTTATATATCTTTGTACTCAAGACGGCTCATAAAAGGATTATACTGGAACTGTTACTAGATATTGGATATCCGTTACTTGTTCAAGCATTTTTTGTTCCAATTTATATCTTACATTCGATGTAATTCTTTGTTTTTTTCACTCAACTGACGTTACCTTTCTTTATGAAGAAATTGAAAAAGTTGAAAATAATATGGGTCAGTTAAATAACTATTCAGTAGAAAACAAATGATTGGAAAGCTAAAAATACCAGACTAAGCAAAGCATCTACTCCTGATCTCCCTGCTTGATTGATGTCTTGAGCACTTCTTCCTGCAAATGTATTTGCATAACTTTTTTCCATGGCTTTCACCGAGTAATGTCAGACTAATCGGTCTGGGTGTACGTATTTTTCTTGGTTTGGAAACATACTACCTTCCACTTCCTCCATGGAATTAGTATATACCTTGAAGCATGGCTCCTGTGTGGTATCAGAACTAAAGTTCCACTCCCTCCTGCAGGAGTTTGTATATTATCTAGTCCTGGGCTTTATATGAGGAAAATATGATAAGATAGGATCCTAATCGTCAGTTTCCAATCCTATTTTGTGGCTTTTGTTTTGGTAATCGACCCGTTGTCCTTATCGTTGCTCGAGAGCCTACTCGATACTCTAATCTGATTTGAACATCCACGTTGAGATGGTTGGGCAACAGTACCTAGGTATGATTAGGTCCTTCGTGCATCCTCCTGGAAGATCTTCTCAGTACATCAACCAGGTTTCAACATGATTGATAACGCCCCCAAGAGGAACTTTTCTTAGCATGACTGCTTAAAGACAAAACTCTCGGAACACAGATTTACGAATGGGTGAGAAAGCAGATCAATCCAAGAGGATGTGATCAACCGTTCCACTATATTCTGTTCATAGCCTCGACATGAGGATGTGTCTTATAACCCTATTCCATGGAGATGCTAGGCAATATCCGGTCAGATCCTTTACTACAAGAGGCAATTCATACGTGGTGTTTTCACTTTTTAGTGTTATTATAAAAGCGTGGTTGGTGTTTTCATTACCTCTTACTCATTATATTCTACAAAATGCTCGAACAATCACTACTTTTATATATTTATGAAAAAAATTAGTTTGTCGGTATGAAATATCTGGGACTTCGTTATTAAAAGAAATTTTGTCATGCATGCGGAAAAACTACTTCAAACGATTCATCCAGCGAGAATAAACTGAATTTGAAATGGGGAAAATGCTACAATAAATTCGGACATGCATAAAATTTAATGCTTTATAGGAATGTCGGTACTTTTTCGCTTTTAAATTTTTACATTGTCTGTTATTCGACCATTTTAATCAAATCACTTTGTGCAAGTAATATAAAGGTATCGCATACAGTCTATTTTATTTACATATAAAATGTATGAAGCAAAAAAATTACGAGAATTGGGCACGTCGTATATTAATATCAATTGACATTAAAACTTGAATTGTTATTAATTTTAAGCAGTCTTGATCATTATATAAGAATATACATATATTTAATTACGACAAAACCTTGTGCAACATAATTTTGTATACTCAGGAGATTTTTTTCTGCTTGAAACTACCTATCAAAATAAAATTATTTGAATAAAAATGCCGTTAGTTTGAAATTCGCTCTCAACCAAAAATGACTGATGACATGACGAGTACGTTCATAATATATCGAAAACTGACAGTGTACTTGTCAGTGAGACGACGGGGTAAACGCTTCTCGTGGTGCGCTTGTGAATTATTTTCAATTTTTGACTTAAATTTGGCTGGTAGTGGGAAAATTGTATACACACCATGGTGGTGAAGATATTCATAAACCTCGCACCTTATTCCGCTCGGGGCGAAGCCCCTCGCGAAATAATTTTGGTGTTGGGTCAATAATAATAGTCTTCACCACCTTCCATGGGCGTAGCCCGCGAAGGGCAGGGAGAGGCAACTACCCTCCTCTGGAAGCAAAAATAAATTGAATAATTTTTAAATTTTGATAAACGAAAAATTCCATTGCTCCAGCCACAGAATAAATCTTGAATATTGTGGTCAATGATACTAGCAAGATACCAGAAATAAGAAACACAATTGCAACGGTTAAAGACACAATAACCTTTCGTGAATCACCAGCCTGTAGGAAATCTGTTTCAAATCTTTCAAGGCTCTGTGAGACCAGATGGTCGGAAAAATATAAGAGCATACAAAAATTTGAAAAAAGCTTCACTGACATTGTTAAGGCACTAGAACGTTTATCTGTCGAAACTATGCAACTAGAAAATCTGCCTACCAATTGCACTATGCAGTTACTAAACCAATATTCATCTCAGGCTTAAACATATTTGCAAGATACTCTGCAATTTTGGAACCCGTTGTAAACGTTTACAAGGTAAAAGTATAGATTTGGTCATGGTGGAGAAACATATTGATGATATTCTAGATGTAATCAAAGAAGATCGACAAGATGTCGAAAATGTTTCTTATGATTTATTTAAAAAATCACTTGATATCGCAGAAAAAGTAGGAGATGAGTTGTCAGTACAACGAGTCACTCAAAAGCAAGTACACAGAAGTAATCTACCATCTGAGTCTGCAGTTGAATACTGGAAGCGGTAAATAATCATCCCCCATCTTGATTCTTTAACTTCGTCTTTGGATGTTAGATTTTCCAACGAAAATACACCTGCTTTTGCTTTAACTTATCTTCATCCTTCAAGCATGCTCTCAAAATGGCTTCAAAAGATTCCAGAAATAATGCAGAATCTTTCATGGAATTGGGTGATGTCTCTGCAGAATTAGATTTGTTGTAAAATATGAGGAAAAAAAAAAGAATTTAGCAGGAGACAAATTGAAGGATATTGAAGTGGCTGCACTTTTGGAGGAAGTTTTTGTTTTTTTCCCTGTAACAAGGCATGCACTGCTAATATTCAGTGCTTTCCCATCCACTACTGCTACCGTGGAAAGATCGTTCAGTACCCTACGAAGGGTTAAAGGAAGTGCAATGGGTGATGACAAACTCTAAAATTTTTGGAGGAAAATCAGGACTCCATAGTGAAGAAAGTTTTGGATGAATTTAGTTTAAGCCCAAGAAAAATGTTATTAGTTCAATTTAAGTATAATTGAAATCTGAAAGTTTTGTTTTTATTTTCCTTTTTCTTTTTATCCTAAAATTTCACATTTTGGACTACCATGGACCATGCTTTGCCCCCCCCCCCTGTTATAAATCCTGGCTACGCCCTTGCCACTTTTCACAAACATAAGTTACAAAAGTCTGGTGTCTAGAAACATAGCTGCTCTCACTGTAATGGCATTTAGATAGGTCAGACCCAAAGAAATTTAGAAATAAGATATAGTGAACACCTCAGCTGCTATGGGAACAAAATTCAAAAAAGTGAAAGTATGCAAAACACTTGCTTGAAGAATTGACATTTCATCACTGTCATCCTTATGTTCGTGAAACCGGTCAGGGACCAAAATAGTATTGTTGAATTCTCAATTATATTTGATAACACATTGTAAGGGATGAAACATTTGTATTGTTTAAATAATTATCATTTATCTAATTCCGCTATCAAATGTGACACTTTACGTCACTCCTTGACGTTAGGTAACGTCACATTTTTCATAACCTTCATATATCAG
>CAJUYH010008961.1:0-14573 GCA_910591685.1 Galerucella tenella
ACATTTTGGCTCGTAAGGTTGCGTATCTTCCCACTCCTCAATCAACGTTTGTAATATAGTTTTGGGATATCAAAATTTGGAACAGTTATAATAAATAAACATCAACAAACGACTATACTCGCCTTATAACATAATATCACTATATCTTTACACTGACATAGTTTATAATTTTTCTAAAACTTATGCGTGACCCTCAAGATGTATCATTTTTCATATTCAAAGGCTACACATATGTTTTCCTATGGGGTTTAGATTCAACTTATGTCTTATTTTGTCAATAATTATGACATACTTATTGATATATAGGCAAATATAGCTGTAAACAACGTAAAATATTCTTTTTACCCAATGTTATAATAAAATTTTTGATCGATATCACATTTTATTCTTATTTTTAACCACTTCATCACAATATCATCATCTAGAATTGATCATTGAATGCTTCTCTATGCTTTAAACCATATCTGGACTGGTCCAAATGAACTATTATATCTTGGTATGTTGTCAGAAACTAGTGTCACTAGAACTAAAAGATCTATTGTAGCCTCTTCTTTTACTCAGCTCTTCAAAGAAGTGTTCCTTTAGCTCTAATTCTTGAAGTAATATTATATTGATGCTGACACCGCAAAAAGGCTTTTATCCCCAAAAGTATGTTTCAGTCCCTCTCATAAATGTTTTATAAAAAAATGGGTTCTTGTCTGTGTACAATTTAAGTGTTTAGCTTGTTACATGTGTTGTCACTCTCAGGGTTTCTAATTTTTGTTTCAGGTATATGTATCTGCATCAAATAGCTTGTCAATTAGATGATACGTATAAGGAAGAAGATTTTTTAAATCACCAGTGGAACCTAACGTTTCTGAGGTTTTTAAAGGTTTTACCATCCAGCGAAGATGATACAATTGTATTGAAAAAAGTTTTGCAGTTTCTAAGCATCCTAGTGACTTACTACGCATCATCAGGTATTTGTTAGTGCTTGTAATTATGTATTATCGGTAAACGCGATGTTAGACCGAATATGGGAAAATTATTCCTTTCTCTCTTTTTGAAAAACTAGTTTGACTTGAAATAGGATATGACCTGTATATTCATCAAAAAATAACTATGATTGGTCTCCCAGTAACTCTATTCTAATGTAGAATTTTGAAATTATTATTTTTCAGAAAATATTTCTTGGATATCAAATTTTTTGAAAAACTCGAGCCAATGCATATTTGACGTATTAAATATTGAAAATACATCCGAAGAAGGTATTAAAATTGTAGCACAGGAACTCTTAAAACTAATAACAACATGCGTTAGACAAGAACAACAATATTTGGATTATTATATCCCCTATCAGGACGATACAATGTCGTGGATACACATTATCAAACTTATTGCTATTAACTTGAAAAATAGCACTCGGCAACACTTTTACAATTTAGGTGAGTTCTAGACATTTTATAACAAAAATTTCCATTTTCCCTCTCTCTCTCTCTCTCTCTCAATCTTCATCTCCCTTCAACCTTTTCTCTCCTCCATCGCCCTCCCAACACTACTCTTTTCATTTTCGTACACCACGCTCTTTTCTCGCTATAGTACTTTTTCCCTCGTCTCTGTAATACGATCTCCCTCCCTCTTCTTTTTCACTTTCTCTCCTCCATCTACCTACCAGCACTGCTCTTTTCATCATCCTACACTACTTTCTCTCCTGTCCCTACACTCCTCTATCCCTTTTTCCCGAACTAATATCCGCTTCTCCCTACACTACTCCCAATGTTTTATATTTTTACTTTATATTTATTTCTAATAAAATCAGTGGCGGCTCGTGATTAATTTTATAGAGGGGTCATAGGTGTTGTTGCCAAAAACATTGAGCAATCCCTCGGAAGCTTATCCGCCGTAGTCGGAAAGTTTTCAAAAAAAACGTCCAATTTCTGCCCAGAAGTCGTTAAAATAGCAATATTTGTGTAGTTCCCTTCAAAAGCCCCGGGGGCAAAAAATTTTTTTTGGGCCACGCTTGCTATACTATACTATATGTATATCTTCTGTAAGTTCCTTGTGGCATTACTTATTCTTCTTTCTCTTATTTTTTTGGGAATCAAACCACAATAATGTTTTTTTTTATTTTTTATTTGACGTTTCAGTAGCGTTCCAGCTACCATTGTCAAGATTAACTAGTAATGAAATAATTTTTGGTCCCTATCTGACCTATTTGACAACTAGACAATCAATAATATTACAAACATTGGTAGCTGGAACGCTACCGAAACGTCAAATGAAAAATAAAAAAACATTATTGTGGTTTCATTCCCAAAAATATAAGAGAAAAAAGAATACTATATGTATAGTAGGTATATTTTATTTATTTTTTAACAGTATGAAATTTATAATAATGAAAGAATCTGTCTTCAAATTGAAAAAAAATTTAAGGGACACCAATAAAAACTATTGATATCTTCCCATAAAAATAATTCTAATTTTATTTTTGATATTTTAGCTTACTTGGATTCGTTGCTGTCGTGCTTAGTTCATTTGACAGCTTCTTTAGGTTGGAGCGAATGTCGACCTAATACCAATCCGAAAGAACCCATTCCTCAGATCGTTACAAGTCTTTGCGATTTAGTTAGAGCATTCCATTCGGGAAAAGGTCCTACCGCTGCCGTTTCTGTGATGGGTCTGAGCATAACGAGACACGTAGTGTTGGTGCTGAATCATATTTTGGCGGAAATCAAAAATTCTAAAGTAAAGGTAACTAACTTGGAAAAACCATTTTTTTAGATATTTGACCTAATTCATTACCACAGTTTTAAAAAAATATATACATCAATTCCTATGTTGCTCTAACCTATCGAACATTTTTCAGGGTTGGGAGCCTTGTTTCTTCGATGACATCGACGACAGTCCTTTATATAGTTTCATAGCGCTATGGGCAAGTAGAGATATAGTTTTAAGAGCGGCATCACTGCAGTTATTTGCAGGCTTAACATCTTCACCCAGAGCTGCCATAGAAGTAGTTCACGGTAAAAACTAAAATTACTCACAAACTTTATTGTATTTGTAATAAAATTACCCCTTTTAGGACTTAAAGTTGACAATGGATCAATTTGTGATTCAGCTCTCAGAGTACTTACCGATCATACCGAAGCTAGTGCGGCTAGAGAAAACGCAGCAGAGCTGCTAGCGAATTTAATATCGCACTGTTCTCCTTTGGGTTCAGAAAAATCAATTGATTCTTCAAATTATGCTTTAAAAAAGGTACATACTCGCTTTGATTAGTAGATAGTCCTTTCATCACTTGCTCAACATATTAAATTTCTGTAACGTAAAACTTAGACTGCAATTAGTTATAAATTGATATTTAAACAAACAACGAGTTGTATTTGATATGAAATTAAACACACAACGTTTCTCCAAATATACATTTATATTGGTTAATCATTTGCTACACACAAACACGTCATTCATTTCAAAGTTATTATTTATACTAGAATAAATTTCGCATTGTGAATGTATCTATTATGTTTTAGAGCTTCAGTATGACTCTGCTACAACTAGTCGATGACTACAACTTATATAATAACATAGAAATAATACTCAGTGATCTGTTTACTATGAATGCGCCTTATAGAAGATACAAAAGTGTAGAAAGTCAGTATAAACAAACACTCAACGCTTTAAAATATTTATCATGAACTTTTACAGGAATACAACTGCTAAAAAACCATTCCGAATCTGAACAATCATGGTCTAGCTTTAGCGATAACAACGTTGTCAATAATGTCATAGTAAATGTCACCACTCCGAGTTTGGTTACGTCAATATGTCATTTTTTGTATAACAGTATAGTACTCGATTCTGATACTGTCAGTCAGCGAATCCAAGAGCAGGGTATCACGAAATTACTATTCAGGTAAAATATTTTAATTTTTGGAACTTTAGTTCTTTACGTCAGGTTATGTTTGAGCGACCAGGGGTCGCGACGCAAAAGATCTGACTGTTACGTTACGTTATGTTACGTTGCTTCGTTATGTGCCTTGCTTGCGTGCGTGTGCTCTCTCCTGAGTCTCTCTCTCGTTTACGAAGCAGCGATTCATATGCTTCGGCCGGTAATCGAACCCGGGCCGCCCGCGTGGAAGGCGAGCATTCTACCACTGAACCACCAATGCTATATTAAAATTCTATGCAAAGCTGCTATTCGCAGTGCTGGTGATCTACTTGAATTTGTTCGGATACATTTTTACTATTATTTCCATAATTTTTTTTGCGCGATCAATCTTTTTTGTTTATTTACAGCATCGGTTGTCAGGACGGTAGGTTGTGTTTACCGGTAAGTGATTTACTTACCGTTCAGACGTCGAAAAGTAATAAATAGCAAAAACAATTTCACCAAAATGCAAAATATATTTTAAACTGATCGAGAAGTATAAATGTCACTTTTGACATTTCGTTCATTTCGAAGAAATTTAAATTATTTTATTCGGAATTTATTTCAATACGATCGCGCAAAAAATGGTATAAGCATCTCGAACGTTAATGGTAATTACAACGTTTGAATGTAGATTCCTCTCGTAAAATTGGAAAAAATGATATGAGGATTAAGGGGTCTAGCACATTTACTTTTCGAAATACAGGGTGTTGAAATTTTGAAAACCTGAATTCAATTTTATGTTTCCACTAATTTTTTTGTGGTTTTTTGGTTTAAAAATTTTCAACAATTTTATTCATAATTTCACCAATTCAATTTTATGTGGTGAACGTACAGTTCTTGAATGTCCAATTTGTATAATGCTACGGTTCCCCTTTTTAAATATACGATGCTGTTATAAGTAGATGTTGCCAGTCGGACTCCCTCATGAAGGGTACCGTACCATTATCTATAATAATGAATATTCTGCTAAATATTTCAAACGTCTACCTGTTGTCGTTATTAATATCAAGCAGAATAATTATTTAAAAATAAAATAATAAATAATAATAAAAAAAAACTTCTTCACGGGGAATCGAACCCGGGTCTACCGCGTGAGAGTCTGGTTTGCTTACTACTCGACCACCTAGCAATATGCAAATTGTTTATCTATAACGTCAGATGTATTACATAATTTTTGCTTAAAAGGAACTAAAGTTCCTACCGTGTGTCCCGCGACACATTCTACCTTTTTGTTTTTGCTTTGGGTTAACTTCCCGTGATTTAAACATACTAGAGACATTTGAACTACAACTCTGCGTAGGAGAAGCGGTGAAAAGCGTAAACGTTTATATATTCAAGTTTTTGGCAGTTATTGAGCGTGCATCAGACACTAGCTTATTCACCCTCGACTTTATCACTTCTTGTGTCTGCTCCCATATTTTAATAATATACAGGTATACTTTGGCAAGTTTATCTGAAACCGTGAAAGGAATGCAGTCGAAAACATTCGACATTGCCACATTTAACTATGAAAAAACTGAAGTGCTTACTATGTAGTGATAATAATTAGAAAAGGGTCTTTTTATTATCAACAATATTAAAAATATGATTAAACGTTAATTTTATAATGTACTTGTTTCCTTGGATTTATTCTATTAACATTATTTTTTCAATTTATGGATATTTAAAGATGAACACTTTTCCAAATATGTTATGGGCTTTTTGAAGCTCTGGCAGCGTTGACTGATATTGATTTATCCAGTGGCGTTATACCTTTTTATTTTCAGTTTTACTTGGTGAAATAGGTACCGTACGCCATTTGTATGTTTGACAGATAGGCGCCATGTTTTTCCTCGCCTCTTACCGAGCCCGTATAGTTTCAGATAAACTTGCCAAACTATAGAGTTGTGTAGTTTGACTAACACATACTTTTGAACAGTAATTTCGATTAGTCTCATATTTTGGTAAAACGTTACACTACTGTCACATAATCAACTAACTGCTGCACCGATTGCAGTTATCTTTTGGCTTTAGTAACTCATGATTAACTTTAACCATTGATTAAAAGTGAAGTGTTTTGCGCCATTTGTGGTTAAGGTACTAGTTAGTAAATTATGTGCTAGGTGTAAGTTGGTAACTCGACATTTAGGAATTATTTTAAAAGTAGCAATTTTGTTGGTAATAGTGGTGTCAAATATGACAACTATTAGATATTTATATTTGTAAAATAACCCAAACAAAAGTTTTCAATGTGAGCGGAAAGAGGAAAAGATCAACAAATTTCTCTCAAAATGAAAAAATAATGTGCTTGAATTAAATAAGAAAGTACAAGCACATAATAGAATGCAAGTAAACAGGAGCGTTAAGCTGGAAAGATAAGGAACAGGCCTGGAAAAAAATTGAGAGGAAGTTTAATGCTCAATCAGATAGCTACAGATCTGTAGATGTTTCAAAAGGATTCTACACAAATAAAAAGAAAGAAATCTTTTTCTAAAAGTTGTTGCATCCATCCCTTCAAAGTGATTTTCCCTCTGACATCTTCTTGGAATCTCAAAGTTTAGTATGTCCAGGTCATCTTCATCTTCTTCAAAATCCATTAAATCCATATTTTATTGAAAGGAGTTTATTTCGCAAATTCGCCAAGCACTTCAGTTGATTGTCCTATTGACATAACTTTAATTAATAATTATATATCTTAAACCCCACCTTATCTGTGGATTAGATTTAACTATTAATTATAGCGTTAACTTGAGAATAAATGTCATGGTGCAAGCATCTTGTATATGGGTTTTAAAACTCTAATAAGAACTTTACAAAATACAGGGTGGCCAGATAAGAATGCAAAGTGCTGTATCTCGGAAACTATTCGTCGTACAGACTTGCAGTAAAAAATTTGATGACTAAAATGGCCAAAAGAAAATCCTGGAAATTATTTTCAGGTTCCCAAGATGGCCGCCAGCGGGCGTAACCGTCATCTTAAACTTTTGAAGTGATTTTTCACTGAAATCTACCTTGTGAATGTACCGAAAAAGTATATGCTCTTCAAAGTTGAGCTTTATTCGAGTAATTTTTGTCCGAAACTTTTTGACGTATCTATTAAAATAAAGTGGTGGGGGGCGATTCAATGTTTTTTTTAAATAAACAGCTGTAACTCCTAAACGACTGAACGGATTTCAAAAAACTTGGTCTTGTTGGAAAAAGCATTCATTACTCCATGAAATTTATACTACCTATGATATATGTAATTCTCAGTGATGCCGCTAGAGCGCGTTTTTTGATATAATAACAGAATATTACAAATTTCTATAAAAAATTGAATGCAATAGTATGACTTTCTTACCATAAAAATATAGTGAAATGATACTTAAATAGGCTAGTGAAAACCGTATCTCGATATCTAGCTCCTGACCTGAAATATCGAAGAAAGAAAATTACTTATCATACAATTTCAAAAATACTTCGGTATTTATTCTTATTTATTTGTCTTTGAATCAATGATGAAATTCCATGATTTTATAATAATCTTTCATTGAATAATAAAAGTATTATTAGTGTGAAAATTTAGAATATACGTGTAGGGGCATAATAATCAATGCATATAAGATGCAAGTTCAAGGTAGGCAGAACATGAAGAGTAGGCCCTGGAGGAAAAACAAATGCCTAAAATCAACTAGTCAACAAATATTGAAGTTATACTTATAGATACAGTGTAATTTGTGTTTGTTGCACACACAAGTGAGGCCTCAAAACCATTAAAATGCCTTTTACAAATGATGAAGCACAGAGCACGATATCCAAATCGGCGTTTACGCGATGCGAGAATTTTTCCACGTTTAGTACGAAATTTGCGTAATACTGGCAGCTTTCGACCTAAGTTGCGAAGACTTGAATGACGAAGACTTCGACCGACGTATAGATTATTGTCATTGGATGTTGGGCATGATTAGGGAAAATAGAGATTTTTTATCCGAAATTCTTTGGACGGATGAGGCCACTTTTAGAAGTGATGGAAACGTTAATTTGCATAATATGCATTATTGGTCTGACAAGAATCCTCACTGGTTGCGCGAGGTACAACATCAAGGCCATTGGAGTCTCAATGTATGGTGTGCCATCCTTGGCGGAATGATTATATGTCCCTATTTCTTTGATCAACCACTGAACGGTGCCGTGTTTCTTGATTTTCTGATGAACCAATTGCCTATTTTATTAGAAAATGTGTCTTTGCAATTACGTCAAAATATGTTTTTGCAACTAGACGGTTGCCCAGCACATTTTTCAATAAATGTGCGAGAACATTTAGATCTAATATATCACCAGAGGTGGATTGGACGAGGCAGTCTATTTCCTTGGCCACCCCGATCCCCAGACTTAACCTGTTTGGACTTCTATCTATGGGATCGATTAAAAGATATTGTTTACCGAATTTCACCAACAACGAGAGATGACATGAAAATACGAATACAAGAGGCCATTCTTAGCCTGTCAAGAGAAGAAGTTGAAGCTGCTGTAATGTCCACGCATGAGCGGCTCCAACAATGAGTGTGATGGAAGACAGTTCGAGCATTTAAGGAGACATGGCGTATTCATTTTTTCTCCACACAATAGCTCAATTTTTAACAAATAATTAAATTTATAAGCTTTTTGTTATAATTTGAGAATTTTGACATTAGCCTACTTCATTATTTTTCATTTTTATAATTAGTATATATTTTTTACGATCACGCGATAAATTTACGAAATATGATGGTTTTATTTATTTGAACATCAATAACTGTGCCTACCTACATCATATGATTATTTTTAAAATAATCAGTTTGTTGTGCAAAATATTTTCAAAATAACGCAGAAGACATTTTAATCTTTATAATTTAATTTTTTTAAATTCCTACAGCTATACTATAGATATACCCAAAATAAGAACATTTGACAGCTATCCGCGTTATGACAATTCGGAGAATGCTGGAGTAGACCGCGATTCGATTTCCGGCCGTACCTAGTTGTTTTTTTTTATCAGAAAATTTAGCGAATCTTAATAACTTTTGAACGGATTTTGTGTTTTGTGCTATATTTGTAGTTATTACGTAGGTAAATTTAAATAAGAAAACCACGTTAATCGAATTCATGCGAACCGTGCGATATGATATCACCTAGGGTGATATCATAGCGTCACTATGATGATATGAGAAACTTTCCGCCAGAGTAGAGAGTGCGATATATGTTAATTTCCTATATGGTCGTAGGAAAACAAATTTTTGATGACAGTATTTCAATTTTTCTCAAACTTGCGTTGTCAGAAAAATATCTTATTTGTGGAAATGTCGCGATTCATTAACAGCCGTATTCGCCGTATACTTTTAAGCTGAGCTTAAAACTTAAGCTCGCTTAACAATACGAAATTGTTTGCTTTTAAAGCGAGCTTAACTTAAGCTCAGCTCAAAAGTATACGGCGAATACGGCCGTAAATTGTCCGACCAAACTACACTTTTTTTTAGTTGAAGTAAACTTGACATTTTTAATCCGAATTTTGCTGCCACAAAATTATCGCAACAAAAGGCCTAATAAAAGCAAACAGTCCTTAAAGCAACGCTATTCGACTGTTATACAACAATTCAGTCCTCTTAGAATTCCATTTTGCTAGTTGGGATGTGTATTAGTAATATTACTGTAAATTACTGGTGGTTGGAACGAACCTATTAAAAATGTTTTTATTGTATGGAAAATTAAATTTTTCTAAGAAAAATTATACTTTTTGAAATTTATGGTCGATGCTGCTAAACTTTTAATTTATATTTAAATTTGATTTTTTTGTTAAAAATGAGCAAACGTGTGGGGAAAAAATAAATACGCCATTTTTGTTGTCAATTTGAGTACTTTGTAAGATCCTCATTAGAATTTTGCAAACCCATATACAGGGTGAAATTTTTTATATGGGTTAATTGCGGGATAGTAGTGTAGCATTTCATCAAAATTTGAGACAAATCGGAGTTACCGTTCATAAGTTATAATCAATTAATATCAGTTAATATTCACAACTCCCCCTGTATATTATTAAAATATGGGAGCTGACACAAGAAGTGATATAGTCGTGGGCGAATAAGCTACACTTGTATGGTGCACTGCACGCTCTGTGTATTACTATTACATGTTACAGAACTGCCAAGAAATCACATTAACCTTCCTATTTATATTATTGTAACGTTTATTCTAATTTATATTTACAATTAATTTATATCTACAGATTTATATTCAAATACAGTCCTTATTTAATAATTTATATATCACACTAAACACACACTAACTAATTTATATGAGAGTCACTTTATAAACACTTTATCGAGGCGCGATTGCTTTCTTTCAGTATCAACACTAACTGACTAACTGACCCCGCTGCGATGCTCGTCGCCTATTTATACTCGCACGTATGTTTTTCTAGAAACCTCTAGAACTCGAAGTTTTGGCGGATGCGCCGGGTTTTTCTAGATGTTACGTATTCCAGATCATTCTTGAAAATACGGCGGAGGAGCCATAGTCGTCTCATATGGGAATTTCACTGGGGGCACTAATTGAGCACATTAATGCAGCAGCTCGCGTAACATTGCCCCCTCCTTAAGAGACAGTTCCTCCTGGAACTAACTAGGAAACTGAAACGAGATGACTGTATCGGCAAATGGTTCCCTTGTTACATTTTCCAGTTGCATGGAAGTAACATGCGACCGTCTTCTCTGTTGGCAGTGTCTCCCGTGCTCGGCCGCAGACTAGTACCTGCACTTCGGTGTCTCGGAAGATTACTTCTACCATGTTACGGATTATTCGCCAATCTAAATGCCTACATTCAATCTTGGGCATGGCTAGCCCATGCACGTCCAATTCAAGCACATGCTCCCTCAAGCTTCGTAATGCTTCCCAGACATCCTCGTACGTTGGTCTTTCGTCGAAGGTGTTTCTCGTCACTAGGTGGAAATTGTAGCGGGAGCCATCTTGCAGCTTCAGAGCTTTACCTGGTACTGGTAACTGGTCTTGCAAACGTCGGGCGCCACTCTTCTTTATGAACAGAGATGCCAGTCCGCGTGCATCGGTTACGCTGGCAGGGATGTTTATTGCCAGTGAGTATTCCTCTGGAACGGTAAGCATGTACCACCTTTGGCTTTCCGTTTGGGATCTTGCTGATACGATAGATGACATCGTTGATTCGTTTCTTCACGAGGTACGGACCGTCCCAAGCTTTCTGCAACTTTGGAGAAAAACCCTTTTGTCTTCTTGGGTTATGCAGCCAGACTTTGTCTCCTTCGTGGAAACCTCCTTCTGTAGCTTGCGTATCGTACCTTTTCTTCATCCTATCGCTAGCGATCTGGAGATTCGATCGAACCAGCTCGTGTACATCGTCCATTCTTTTTCTCAGCTGGGTCACGTAATCTTCACCAGCTATGTCTTCTCCGGGTCGGCATCCAAATTCTAGGTCGCAGGGTAATCTCATTTCGCGTCCGAACAGAACTTTTGCTGGTGTTTGGCCGGTAGACTCATTGATGGCGGATCTGTAGGCCATCGCAAATAGCGAGAGATATTGATCCCAATCTCGCTGATGGTTAGATACTACTTTAGACAGGTATTTGCCAAGAGTTCTGTTCATTCGCTCTACCATTCCGTCCGACTGTGGATGCAAAGCAGTAGTTCTCGTTTTCTTCATGCCGAGCTTTTCACAAACTTCCTGGAACAGCTGGCTTTCGAAGTTTCTGCCCTGGTCGCTGTGTATTTCCAGGGGCACTCCATATCGGCAAATGAACTCATTCAAAAGCACGTCGGCAACAGTTGCGGCTTCTTGGTTTGGAATGGCATACGCTTCTACCCATTTTGTGAAATAATCCATCACCACCAAAATGTACCTGCTGCCATTTGCTGTCGGTGGAAACGGTCCGGCAATGTCCAGGGCAATGCGTTCAAACGGGCTTCCGACATTGTATTGCTTCATAGGAGCCTTTCTTCTTCCTTGTGGTCCATTGGTCGTAGCACAGGTAGTGCACTTCTTACACCAGTCCTTCACATCTTCGGAACTGTGCATCCAATAAAACCGTTCTCGCACTTTCTGGAGGGTCTTCTTCACACCTAGATGTCCTCCTGACGGACTGTCGTGTAATTTCCGCAGTACTGCTGCTACCCTTGTTCTTGGAATCACCAACTGTCTTCTACTTTCGGAACCTTCATCGTTCTCGATTACTCGCTGTAGCAAACCGTTTTCCAGAACCAGCGAGTCCCACTGGGCCCAATACGATTTCATCGTTGGCGAGTACCTTGAAATCTCCTGCCAAGTAGGTCGACAGTTTTCCTTTTTCCAATGTCGGAGTTTCTTCAAGTCGGGATCGTTCTCTTGTTCCTCTTCCAACTTTTCCGGTGTCCATTCGTCGCTGGTCACCGTGGTTCTTCGAATGGCAGCTTCCTTAGCTTCTGTTTTGGTGCAGTGAGAGCACTCTGCTGGGCATGGTCTTCTAGAGAGTGAGTCTGCATTTCTGTGGCTTATTCCGGCTCTATGCTCAATGGTGAAATTATATTCTTGGAGCCGCTCGATCCATCTGGCGATTTGACCTTCAGGGTTCTTAAATTGCATAAGCCACTTAAGTGCGGCATGATCGGTTCTAATCACAAATTTCTTCCCATACAGATACTGATAGAAGTGCTCCACGGACTTCACTACTGCTAGGAGCTCTCTTCTTGTGACGCAGTAGTTTTGTTCTGGTTTGGAAAGAACTTTACTAAAATATCCCAGAACTTTCTCTTGTCCTCCTTGAACCTGTGATAGCACTCCTCCAATTCCAACATTGCTAGCATCAGTATCTAGTATAAAATCTCCCTCTGGTAGTGGATAGCCGAGTATAGGTGCAGTAGTCAAGTGCTTTTTCAAGGTTTCGAACGAAGTTTGACAGCCTTCGTCCCAGCGAAACTCCCTTGCTTCTTCTGTAAGTCGTGTCAAGGGTTTGGCGATATCTGCAAACTTCTTTATAAATCGCCTGTAGTATGTACAGAGTCCAAGGAAGCTTCTAACTTGGTGCTTGTCGGTGGGTCTTGGCCACTTTCGTACGGTAGCAGCTTTTTCTTCGTCTACAGCTACACCGTCCTTGCTGACTACATGGACTAGATAATTGACTTTGTTTTGAAATAGTTGACATTTCTTGGGGTTGAGCATCAGTTGGGCAGCTTGCAACCTTTTGAAGACATCTTCCAAATTCTTTCGATGTTCTTCGAATGTCCTTCCCAAGACTATGATGTCATCAAGGTACACTAAGCATGTCTTCCAGGACAACCCTCGCAATACGTTTTCCATCAGCCTTTCGAACGTTGCGGGGGCATTGCACAGCCCAAATGGCATAACGGTGAAATGCCATAGTCCAGATCCGGTGGTAAACGCTGTCTTTTCTCTATCGGCTGGATCCATTTCTACCTGCCAATATCCAGACTTCAGGTCCAAGGTAGAAAACAATTTGCTACCGGCCAGCGTATCCAGAGTATCGTCGATTCTCGGTAGAGGATAGCTATCTTTCTTTGTAACATTGTTCAATTGCCGGTAGTCCACGCAAAACCTCGTGGTTCCATCCTTCTTCTTTACCAGAACTACCGGAGAGACCCAAGGGCTGGTAGAAGGTTTTATTACCTTGTCCTCTTCCATCTCGCGAACAATTCTCTCCGCTTCCTCTCTTTTGGCCTGTGGTAGCCGTCGAGCCGATTGTCTTATCGGTTTAGCGTCGCCGGTGTCAATTTTGTGTTTGACAGCAGATGTTCTTCCTGTCTTTCCTCCTTTTGGTACAAAAAGAGATCGGTATTGTAGCAAGAGTTCTCTGATTTTTTTCTTCTCTTGCAGGCTAAGGGATTGTCCAGCTACTGCTATCATTTGTTCAAATTTATTGTTGGCATCATTGAAAGTTGTTGTTTGATGAATTATTGACGTCACTGGTACGCAAGTTCCAATTTTGGTCTCCTTCTTTATAGTTATGGGATGGTCATTTACATTTATAATGCGTACAGGTATTTCTTCGGCAGCCATGACTAACCCTTTTCCTATCAGGATTCCTCGACCAACCTCTTTATCATGATTCCATGGTTCCATCATGACCGGTGTTCCTTCTTCGACGGTTCCTTGTAGCCTTGCCACAGTGAAAAATTCACTCCTTGCGGGTACAACTGTATCCTCCTGTACGGCTACCTGAACAGTCTTATCCTCGTGTGGGTGAAGGAATACTTCCTCAGAACCTACTCTAATCACTCGGTTCTTGAAATCTAGCTGGAAGCCATGTAGGTTCATAATGTCCATTCCGAGTATTATGTCCTCTTCGATATCAGCGACAACGACAGTGTGGGTGAACTTCTCTGCGCCAATTCCCAATTGCACCGGTAGTTCTCCATGGTCATTGGCGCTTTCACCTGTGGCAGTCCTGAGTCGCAGTCTCGTCGGTAAAAGTCTTTTCCGGGTGTTGACAGTCTCGGGGCGAATAATAGTCCTCGTTGCTCCAGTGTCCACCAATAGTGTATACTTCCTACCATTAACTTCTCCATCCACGTATACACTATCATCGCGACATTTCAGAGAGGCTATTAGAATGAGAGGGTCTTTGGAAGGTCTTCGGGTCGAAGCTGCCCTCTGAAGGTCGACCCTTCCTAGTTTTCCTGCTGGGCGTCTTTGTTTGTAGCAGTTCTC
>CAJUYH010008962.1:0-14571 GCA_910591685.1 Galerucella tenella
ATCAAGGCCAATAAGTGTGGTGATTATACAGGATGTTCAATTTATTTGGATTAGTACATTGCATAGTCATAAAGCATAGAGCACAAACTTGTGTAGGAAAAATGTCGAAAAGGTGTCTAGCGGTAAGCAGTAAATAGCAGATGGCGAGGTAGTAGCTGGAGCTTGAAAAGACAGAGTGAAGTAGGCGTCATTTTCTCTATACATCAACACATCATATTTTTCTTCGCTTATATTAATTCTAAACAGCGACAAGATAAGAAAAATGGAAAATGTGATTGGGTATTGATTTGAAGGCAAATGATTATATTTGCCATTTTCATTTTGAAAAGAGTCATATAATATAATATTGAAGAAACATACCTCTAACCAAACATAGCACCAGCTATGCAAAGTATTTATTTTTTCCTTGAAATTTGCTAAAACCAAGCATAAAAGATTAACCCTCCATTTACAAATCTGAAATGACTCACCACGACGTCCCTACTCTAAAAACTTTCAATCCTTTAGCTATACTAGCTCCACCAATTTTCCTCCCTTCGATTGACACTTCTTATATACTGGTTTTTCATAGAAAACATTCCCATTTAAAGCTGTAAATCCATCCAGCTTTTAACCTATTTTACAAAAATCGTATGAAAACCATTACTCTTCGTTTCGGTGATAAAATGAATCCTCCATTATGGGATGTCCTGGAAGTAATCTATTTATCTCTCTTTATCTAGCTCATGAATTAATTTCTAAATTCAATTTTCCACTTGGGTTAGTTCAATTAGCCTGACAGTAAAAAGTCAAATTACTGTTAGTAGTTAATGGAAGTTGTGGTAGATTTATTACCTACACTCTTATTTTTATTTCAAATGATCAAAATTTATTAATTCAAATCGATAAATTCAATTTACTTCCATTATGTCCATGATTTTTTCTCTTTTTTTTCAGTTTTGATTAAGGAATTTCGCCATTTCCACTAAGTAGTTTATTTAATAAATCATTTTGACAATTTAATTCATACTAAAACTTCTTTTTTTTTATATGATAAAAGCAAACTCTAAAAACTTTTTAATATTTCACGTTATATAATTGAAACATCATTCCTTAGGCACTGTAATGAACTAATGAAGCAATGGCTAAGATTATTTATGAAATACGGAGGTAAGAAATTACTCTGAAATGTCGGCAATTAGTGGCTTTGCCACGGAATCGCTTTTTATCATTTAATCCAGCTTTTATTCATTTTTAATCGCGCTTTCGTTATCTTCAAACAAAACCATAATTCTCTATTAACCAAAAAAGCCTTCCTAATTGATAAGCTTGAGCTTTTTATTGATCTTTACGACGTTTTCGGAAAATAGAGCTAGAAAGTGATATATTTCATGTCATACCAGTACCTACGTTATTGTGTTTTCGAAAAACAAAATAAAAAATATGAACTAACGTTTATATATATTACTTGGTCGTGTTTACATATAATTGGCAGAGATACACCGAGGTGAGAAACACCTACTACAAGGAAATTAGAAAAGCTAAAAGAAATAGCTTCAGAAAATTCTGTGAAGATATAAACACAACACCTGCTGCGGCAAGACTTTACAAAGTTATGGCGAAAAGTAGGGTCAACACAGATATGGCTTTGAGGAAGCCAGATGGTGAATATACCGAAAATGAGGAGGAAAGAGTTCGACTCTTACTAGAAACTCATTTTCCAGGAAGTACCCCAAATAGGGGAGATAATCCTCTCGAAGGTCACAATAGGCCTTCAAGAGAAAGTATTACAATGGCCAAACACATTTGTAGTAACGATAGGTTGAAATGGGCCATGAACACCCTTTCACCCTTCAAGGCACCAGGAGCAGATGGAATTTTCCCAGCATTGCTCCAGAAAGGACAAGACGAAATTCTACCGCATCTGATTGATTAGAATTAGTCGAAGCAGCTTAGAACTGGGTTATATACCTGAAGCATGGAGAAGGGCATGGAGAAGGGCATTCCAAAAACTGGAAAAAGGGACACAACAAACCCCAAATCCTTTAGACCAATTAGTCTAACATCGTTTGTACTCAAAACGATGGAAAAGGCTATTGATAACCATATTAGAACGGAAATCCTAGAGAGACTACATCTCCACCCATGTCAGCATGCTTACCGGGCAGGCAGATCTACGGAGACTGCACTGGTACAACTGACGGAGGATATCCGAGGTGCTCTAGACAACCAAGAAACTGTAGTATGTGCATTTTTGGACATAGAAGGAGCTTTTGACAATACTCCACACGAGGCAGTCAGAAGAGCATTGAACAGAAGAGGTGTAGACAGCACAACATCCAAATGGATGTCGGAACTGCTCACTACAAGAATAGCAGAGACGAGGACGAGCAAAGACACTGTCTTCATCTGCACTACCAGAGGATGCCCACAGGGAGGAGTAGCATCCCCATTAATGTGGAGTCTGACGGTTGATGAACTCCTGTGTGGTTTGACGGATCTCGGTGTATCCTGCCAAGGATATGCCGACGATATTGTCATAACAGCCAGGGGAAAATTCGAAAGCACCCTTTGCGATATTGTACAAAAGGGTCTGAACTATACAAATAGCTGGTGTAGGCAAGTGGGACTTAGCACCAACCCCACTAAAACCATCCTGATAGCCTTCACTAAGAAAAGAAAACTCAACCTCAAAACCATAAAACTTGATGGGAACGAGATTGAATGGAGACAAGAAGTCAAGTATCTAGGTTTAACTTTAGACAGTAAACTCCTGTGGAACAAACACGAAAAGGAGATTACATACAAGGCAAAAATGGCTATAATGGTGTGCAGAAATCTGGCAGGAGCAAACTGGGGTTGTAACCCAAAAATCCTAAGCTGGATGTACACTGCCATAGTGAGACCAATCATCACTTATGGAGCCATTGCCTGGTGTAGTAGAACTAGCCTATTGACGACGAGAGAAAACCTCTCCAAAATTCAAAGACTAGCCTGTATATGCATTACAGGAGCAATGAGAACATGCCCAACGGCAGCCATGGAAGTGATTCTCAACCTCACCCCTTTACATATGGTGGTGGAAAGTGTTGCAGAAAGAACAAGATACAGACTAAGTAGAGAGGGAATTATTAAAAAAAAACACCTCCTCACTTCTTAGAAATCAGACAACCTGGGACATGCCACAAGACGGTATGATGAAAAAATATAACTTTTCAAAGAAATTCGTTACGGAAATGAGCAACAAGAAGGAATGGGATCCAAATACCATTACCAGACTTGGAAAGAATGCCATTCAATGGTACACAGACGGCTCAAAAGCAATAGAAGGAACTGGGATAGGAGTGTTCGGGCCAGGAACCAAACACTCTGAAAGCTTGGGAAAAACCCCAAGTATCTTTCAAGCGGAAATCCACGCCATAAGAAAGTGCGCCCAGTTCAATATTGATAAAGGATACAGAAGACAAAGGATTATCATAATGTCGGATAGTCAAGCAGCCATTAAGGCACTGAGCTCTTGTGTAATCAGTTCCAAAATGGTGTGGGAATGCCTAGACAAACTCAATGAACTAGGCGAGAACAACATAGTCACCTTACTATGGATTCCAGGACGCACTGGAATAGAAGGAAATGAAATAGCAGATGAACTAGCAAAGAGGGGGACTGAAATACCTTTCTGGGGGCCCGAACCCTTTTGCGAAATCAGCTCCAATGTAATATTGGAAGAAATAAGTAAAGCCGAGAAAAAGAGAAGATCTGACCATTGGAAAGATCTAGTAGGGCTTATACAATCAAAGACTCTTCTGGGTGACTACAACCTGTTGAGATCAAAGGAATGCATAAGTCAAAGTAAAACTGCGCTAAGAGTTTTGACAGGGATCCTAACGGGACATTGTCGCCTGAACGGGCACCTGAAAAAGCTCAAAATAGTGGAGGAAGAAGAATGCAGATTTTGTGGAATGGAAGAAGAAACCTCCATCCACATACTTTCCAACTGCACAGCACTCCAGAATCCTAGAGCACAGCACCTGGGAGATTACTGGATATAAGAGGAACATTTGCCTAAGTTGAAGCCTGCAGACATCCTAAAATTCCTCCGGGAAATAGGACTAAAGGAACTACTAGTTTCTGAGAATCTCCTCAGAAACTGAGTAGAAGTAAGGGGGCACAATAGATCTTTTAGGTCTCAGTGAATGTCACCCCAAAAATCACACATACATACATTACATATAATTGGCAATTTTGGAAGGTTCCGCTAACGACAAACTTTCAGCAAATTGCAGCAAATTTAAAAACAATAGGTTTGTTCCAACAACCATCTTCTGATTAGTACGTGAACATTCGAGAACTTATTTATGTACGAATCAAACGTTCGAGAACCAGTACATGAATTAATCCATGAACATCATACTCTATGCATTGTTGGATTCTATTACCTAACCAACATCAACCTACAGTTTGGACGAACAGCTCTACATCCAAATCTCTGATGAAAATGATCGTTCGCCGACACGTTCATTAACGTGTCCAGTTTTTGTTGGAACGCATTTTTATCAGTCCGTGGAAGTGTCGGAACTTATTGGGACAGAAATTTTGTTATGCGCATGATCGTGATGTTCACGAACTAGTTTGACATAAAAGTTTTCAGCTGAGTTCGGAATGGTAAGAAGTGTCAACACTTTTGGCACTATTGACACTGTTGTTTTCGTTAATTGGTCAGAGAAAATATAGTGCACACTATTATTCTGTTCGGTAATACCTTGTGGTATGAATGATGTAAACTTGATGGGACACCGTTTACTCGGTACAAGATGGTGGTGGATTTGGTGTTACCCACTGATCACTCCTTCCTTACACCATCAGCACGTGACTCAACTATGCACTACACACTACACGAACACTAGACTATCACCGCACCAAAAATCCATTCCGAACTCATCTTGTATGCACCGGAATGGTAAAACAAACCCTACAAAATTCAAATAAAACAGAACACAGAGCCAGATGCTGCGAATGCAATACGCATATATACAGATGGTTCAAAAATGAAAGAAGGCTCAGGATGTGGAGTTTACTCGAGAGCACTAAGCCTAAAGATCAAGTGGGGAATGGGAAACAATACCAGCGTGGTTCAAACAGAACTGGCTGGTATCTCAATTGCCACAAAAGAACTAACCAGAAGAGGAATTTCTGGCAAAAACATAATAACCTATTAGCCTTGAACAGACAACGTGTTATATCGAGGCTAGTACTAGAGTGCCAGCAAGCTTTAGCTGACACCTCGGCAGATAACAATATTATCCTGAGGTGGGTTAAAGGGCACGACAGGAGTAAAGGAAATCGCATTGCCGATTCCTTAGCCAGGGAAGCCGCTGGACTAAAAATTCTAGGACCCAGTGACACCTACGGCCTAACGACTTCGACAATTGGGGAACTAGCCAAACGTTACATCCATGCTCAATCCCTCAAGAGATGGGATGGAATTAAAGGATGCAGTCTTGCCAGGATCACCCTGGGCGACCCTGGGAAGCTGGCGCCGAAGAAATATTTGGCGATGACCAGGAAAAACCTACGTTTAACAGTAGGATTTCTGACTGGTCACTGTCAACTAAGGAAAGACCTCCATACTATGGGGCTAGTGGACACACCTCTATGCAGGATGTGTGAGCAGGAAGATGAAACTGTCAGGCATGTCTTATGCGAGTGTCCGAAGTTATCGTCAATAAGAGAGTGTGTGTTCGGTGAGTCTTGGCCTACACCTGCCGATATAAAGGAGATGTCTCCTAGTGACCTGTCCACCTTCCTGAGAAGGACAGGATGGACAAGGACCTCGGGAGGATGTTCAATGGGTCACATGTGGCCTAAGTGCTGTGAGCCTACTCACTCACCCTCCCTACTCTACAGATACAGATACCCTCGGGTGACTAACGAAGAATCGGGCCTAAGTCATTCGACTTTGTAAGACTGTGGCTCTAAGGGCGTAATCATCTACTGCAAAACTGTGGTAATTCAAAAGTTGATTATTGAAAGTTAATTTTACAAACCACTGCGTCTATTGCTTGATACATTGGAAATGGTTGGAGCTTGATACTTTATTTGGAAAACAAGTGTATAATAAAACGAAACTACCCACCTACTTACCGTAATCAGTTCTTCACATCATATTTTTCGCAATTAATCTTTATAATAATTTCTACTTAACTTTGGTTTAATTCAATTTCCAAAAATACGCTCACTTTTCTATGGATGAATTGCTGTTCTAGACAAACTTTTTCATTTATTTTCCATCCATGTTGATATTACAAAATGAGCGATTTTTGTATCCAGCACATTCTCAATATAACAGAAAAAATGAAATCATGAGATATGGAACATCCATTTGAGTTCTTTTTGCGGTGTTTGAGAAATATGTAAAATCGTTTGACGTTTCCGATACACAGCATCGTTAAATTTCTACAGAAATAAATCGAATGTGGAGAGTGATAGACATGAACTGAGGCATTATTTGAATTTCAAATGAAAATTCTTTTGTTTTTGTTCTATATTTCATTGTATCGAACGTATAGATATAAATGGATAGACGGAAAAAGGTTTAATTTCCTTGAAATTTGTTAAATAAACTCCTCTTATTATTTCTACATCGGGTAATTGTTTAAATATTGTAAGGTAATATCACAATACCTTTAAAAATAGTAGGCTACTTTTATCACATTTGAATTTTGAAATATATAACATAAAATTATATCATATACACTTTTATTGATCAATCTAATCAATTATTTCGCGAGGACTTTGTCTCGAACGGAATAAGGTGCGAGGTTTATAAATGTCTTCAGCACAATGGTGTATATACATTTTCTTCTTCTACTAGCCAAATTAAAGAATAAAATTGGAAATAAAAAAGTCTGATGCAGATTGATAATTCCACTAGTAGAACTTATTTTTCGTGCAACCGGACGCAAAACAAGCATTTTGCAGCCGCAACAGAGGCCGCAAAATGATATTTTGCGGCCGTTACCCAGAGTGACGGCCGACAAAAATTTTTACGGCCGTTCCCATAGTGACTGCCGGCAAACTGAACGCCACTACAGCATTTGACATTGCTGAAATATGACAATAACAATGTATTTCGAACCAAAAACTAACTGTCTTTTCTAAAGAGACATAATGTTTATTGAAATTATGTAATTTTCACGGTTGCACGAAAAATATTGTGTATACTATGGCCGCGAAAAAGCATTTTGCGGCCTTAGTATACAAATAACTATTCAAGCAACGTTCGTAGTTATTGTGTTTGCGAACTATTACCCTGATATGCGAAGTTCGTATTTACACATGTTTCTGTTCATAGAGGTTAGGGCACCGGTAATCGGTATTCTGTGGGTCAAGGTTAGCTATAGTTTATTCACGATAAAAAGACGATGACGTTGCAAAACGAAATATTGAGATGTTGCCAAGTTGTAGTTTTTTTTACTCAACGAAAACCAGAAAAGTCAATCTGATGTTAGATTGACAGTTCTTAATAATAATAGGCTCCTTTTTTTATTCACCGGTAGATTAGCCAATCGACCAACTGCGTTTTTATATTCATTGATGGATTGTAAATTGAAAAAATGACGCGTTCATTTATTACTGTTGCCTACCAAAAGTGCAAACCACTCCACCGTTGTATCGAGGTGGTGGATAAATTTGGTGGTCAACAAAATGACAGGTTAATCTCAAAAAACTATCGATTTTTTTGAAGCGGTCAAAGTAATGGACACATTAATAGAAATAAATCTAAAATTTGCTAACAAGGTATTAATGGTGCTATTAACAGCGTCAGAAATTGAAAAAATTTCAAGTGGAACTATCGGATGAACTGCTATTCCGAGATCTACATGCTAAAATGACTACAACACTTTTCAAAGTATCTTCATTCATTTCGTAAATTTTTGCTAATAACAACAATCAACAATAGATTGTCAGTGGTCAGATGATTTAAACACTGATGACTCTATCATGTCGTTGCATCGGAGACTGACGTCATTCAACCAATGGTGAATAAATGATGTAAAAAAACGTGCCCAATGGATATACAAATAGTGAATACTATTACTTACAGCAGTAAGCGGGAGAAGAGGGCCTCCATTTTGGCATTCTCTTTCAAAATAGCTCAACAAAGATGTTACCATCTCTTGACATTTTCTGTTCAGCTGCTTCGGCATTTTATTAACCACACACTACAGATTTGCATAAATAGTTAGTTATGAAAATAACTGTTTTATTTTTATTTTGAAGAAACAATGAATTTGAAAGCACTAAAAAAACTTGTAAATATTAGACGATGATCGAATGTCAAAACAAACTGGGGAATTTCACCAGTTGATTTGACAACGTCTTGAAGTTTTGCCATCCCGTTAGCTGTAAATTGCCCTGGCTGTTGGGGATAAATTGTATTGTATTGGGCTGGTAAATTAATATGTTTTTAATGTTGAACCATTTTACCTATTTAAAGCATGCCTTAGTGTGTTTAAAGCGAACTTTCAAACACGCGCGCTTTTTAATGTTACCACAACAACATCAACAACTTAAGAAACGAAGTCTAAATCAGACTAAATGACAATTTTTTTATTATTGGAGTACTTTGTAACTTTGTAACGTCAAAACCTATATTCGAACAATATTTAACAATTTCAATTTCATGAATGAAAATGGAAAGTATAGTTGGTATTGTTTGGGATATTAATATTTCAATTTTTTAAATCGGAGGAAATGGTATTTAAATTGATATAATCAACATTCTAAGAACTCAATAAGTTTGTTTCTCTCATTTCCTTGACCACGCAAGTTTATGTGGCATCACGAATTCAACCATTTTACATCATTAGTTCTTATTTCCTTTTCTTGTTGTATTTATAATTTCAAAGTGCACCAATAAAAAAAATAGCGTAAAGTATTCGTGGATAACTGGTCTCTAAAACACTAAACACTAAAGCACTCTGGCTTCGCCGTCGTGCTCGAAAAATCGCGCGTTTTAAAGACCTTAATTTCCACTTATACTTTAATATACTATATTCTGATAAGCAGGAAAATAACTAAAAATGACATCATCGTCTTTTTATCGAGAAAATCCTATACCAGTTGCCATCAACAGAAGATTTTCAAATTCCACTGGTAATTTTGTTGAAGTTAGGAACATTCCTTGATATATGTTTTTCTGCAATCAACGTGAAATAAACAGCACATTCCAATGACAAATTGTGACATTGTCGATATACAAATTGGTATGGAGTGTCTTTATCGTTCAAGCTGATTTCTCACTGTCTGTTTTTGCTCCTCACCTAACCCATATATTATAAACGCCTCTTTATATGTCATCAGTCATTTTTGGTTGAGCGCGAATTTTAAACAAATGGCATTTTTGTTCAAATAATTTTATCTTGTTAGGTCATTTCAAGCAGCAAATATGTTGAATACAATCTCCTTGGTATACGAAATTATGTAGCATATATTTTTGTTAAAACACTATCCTTGTATTCTCAAAGCATTTGAATTTGTCCATTATTGACCAAGGCTGAAAATAGAAAAAAATATTAACCACTAATAGATAAATTCAACTTCCCAGTTGGCTAAAAGACGCTATAATTGTCAACTTTACAGCTTGGAGTGGAAAGAAACTAGTTTTCTTACTTTTAAAACAAAGTCCATTGGAGTCAGACCAGAACAAAATAGTAAAGAGATCAGAACTACTTCGGATATACTAGTATCATCAACAAATAAAGTGAATTTACTATTCATTCGTAAGTCTGTGAGCTCGGTGTGGTGGAAAAGTTTTTAATTGAAGCCTCAATAGTTATAGAACGAATAAAAAAATAACAATGTTTATCTGTTTTTCTTAGATAGAAAACTTAATTAAAATTAACTTTCGAGAGTTGAGAAACAAGAAGATTCCGAGTGAGATTTATAAACTTTATTTACCTCGAGTTCATATCTAATAAAGGATAAGGGGATGAAATTTATGGAGGTCCTGTTGCCAATTAAGATTCATAAAACCAAAGTCGGCGTTGGTGAAAAGAGGGATCCGAAAGAGATGCAATGTGATAGGGTTCTTTAATCACATTTTGATCCATTTTATTTTTTTTTACTAATAGAAAACACGCCTTTCTAGCTACTATAAGACATTTTCTTTCTTTTTAAAGCTATGAGCATTCCTAAATATTTCAGAAATGCTTATCTAGACAAAGCGATAAATTGCATGAAATAGATAAATAAACTATTACATTTCACGATGATGTTAAGAGATTTCGCGTCTACGAGAGTAAAGAGAATTTTATAGCAAGCTAAACTCTTCATTTTTGTCAAATATGAATACATTAAAATTTTGTATGAATAGGGTACACGCATATTTCATATTTTGCTTAGATATTAATTTATAATGGTAAAGTTGATATCAAAGATGACTAATAATAGGAAATAAACCAGTTTCCATTGGAAATTACTTCCAAGTTTTAAAATAAAATTCAAGTTTTATTGCAGTCTACGACCACGACCCGAGGATTTCCGAACGCTACCGATTTTACGTGATGTCATATCATCTCTTGCTTCATGCTTGTTTACTTTTGTCAATGTCAATATGTCAATATTAGGTTATGTGTAGTTTTGTGTTTATATTGTAACTTGATCAACTATTAATTGCTTCATCGACGTAAAAATATCATTTATATGTTTGAGACCATTACGTGTTTGCGTGTGCTTTTTTTTATTTCTAAAAGTCAACGTAAAGTGGAAGGTGGACATAAATATTCGATATTTCCGAGGATATTTTAAAACTTTTGGAAGAATATATTTAATTTAATAGTTCAGTGTTCAGTGACGATTCTTCAATATTTTGTGAGTGAAGATATGGCTAGCGAAGGTTTTGTTAAAGCACAAACTGATAACTTGCCCAAAGTAGACTCATTTATGCTGTTTGAATTTATGAAGTCAAACAGCTGCTTTAATGCAGAGGAAATAAGAGGAGTTAAAGCATTATCGTAAGTACGATTTAAACTATGTTTTATTTATATAATATATACCAACCATATTTCGATGTGTGGTCGTAAGAAAATGATGTTTTTATGGTTGATTCCTAGACATATAGGTACATAACCTCAAATACACGAATAAGAACGTAAGCAAATCGAGTGACGTCTACGGATGGGGCAGCCATCTTTATGACGTAAAACGCGTTTTGGCGGACCTTCAAAATTTATAATTTTTGAAGTCGTTTTAAAAGTAAAGTTTATATTTTTTTGAAAAAATAGGCATGTAAGGTGTTACGAGACCTGGTAAAGCGTCAATTCCCACCAATAACAAAATTTATGCCTGTACCTATTGTGGTGTATTGTACAACAAAATATCAGGAGCTGGATAGGTTAGTATATCTCCAAAAGTAATTCAGTTTTGCCGATTTTATTTTACAAGTTATTATATCACATAGACTAAAAAATATTTGCCTATAATTTCAATGATTACTCTGTTTAAAGTTCTTTGATATGAACTGTTATAGAGAACAATCATCAAATTGTTGTTCAATTTCCTGTTCATCTAATCCTACTGTACTCTGGAGAGTTTGCGCAACTTTCTAACACAAGAGACACCTTTTAGATTATTAATAGTTTCATTTATCTCGGAGATCTCAACTATACGAATCTTCACTCAAAAATTAACTATAATTTCTGATTTATCGAATATTCGGACCGTTTTCCTATCTACATTATATCTATAATATAGAGACCTGCGTCTGTTACAAGGAGAACGTTAACGTCACTTGATTTTCTGTCAGTTATATAAATAATAGGTGCCTATAAACTTCACCCATGACAAGGTTCACATCGCATACAGCGTGTGAAGAAGCAAAAGGACTGATAATAAAACTAGCTCACTATAAATTGGTGAAGTTTTGCAAGATTGTTCGCACATTGTAAAATGCAACTATTTAAGCCCAACAATTTATGAGGCTGAAAACATTGAGTTAGAATATTTATAGCGCAAAGGACATAAGTGGCTTATTTCCCTATTCCACTATAGCTATTTGTGTATTAAGAGCGGAAAGTGATACTTTGCCGCTTGAGGCAGAGAGTTGCCCGCGCGACGCATAGCGGAGCGCGGGCAATCTGCCGAAAGCGGCAACGCACTTTCTGATCGAATTGCACACAAGATTTTTTCTACGATCACCTTATTTTTAAACAAATAATTAAAAAAAAAACATGAAAAGTACACTTTATTAGAATGTGATGTTGAAAACATGTAACAATTACTTATTATTTTTATTTATTGAGAATGTTTGTGACTTCTTTGCTTTATAACCCACTGCAAATAACTTCAAAAATGCAATCAGTTTAGTGTATTTACTGATATGTTAATATCATTTTTTACTTGCAAAGTGCTTCGAAGCATCGAATATTGTGACCACAAGGTTGAAGATTTTAGAGTTTTGGATTTTTCGCCAAAATAAGTCAGCAATACATTCTCCGAATATTTTTTAATTTTCTTTGAGCGGCACCAATCCATGAAAATATTGTATTGTTTTTCGTATTTACCTCTGGATTTAGTTGGCAGAAGATTAAGAGTGATATTTTCAGCAAAATCTGCTATATCTGGAGGTGTGCTTGAAAATTCACTGTCACTATCCATTTTTCAAATAGCTATTTATAAACAGACAACTTTTTTATAAACTAAAAATGAAATAATGACGTTCCATTAATTCCATAGTCTACACAAAATAGTAGGTAGGTACTTAAATATGCAATCACTGTTGCATCTAGGTGTATAATGCATTGCCTACCTTCTGACTGTTATATTTCTACTACGTAAACTTGTCCGTATAATATGGTTTTAAATGAAACTAACTGTTTCTAAATGACTCCACAATATATTTGAAAAAATGTGTAAATTGCAAGTAAATTATGACAATTGTCATAATTTACTTGCAATTTACTTGTCATAATTTACTTGCAATTTACACATTTTTTCAAATATATTGTGGAGTCATTTAGAAACAGTTAGTTTCATTTAAAACCATATGATGAGTAGATTCCACGAAGTGAGGGTTTATACAGTTAACTCAATTGTCCGTATAAATCAATACTATGAAAATAGGAATCTGCAAAAACGATCAAGAAAATTGTCAACGTTATATTTGTAATAAGTTGTACATATTAATAATATGAGGTTTAAATTATTTTATAATTTCAATAAAATTAAACATATTAAATATACACCTCCATCTATTTGTTGGTAGCGTAACCTGCAGCGTTGTAAATCCAGTAACTCGTATAAATTGTAGATGTCAGTCAAATTATATAGGAATATTTATTAATTTCGTTCGAAATATCTTCAAATATTAATATTTCAACTAAAATATTCGGACTGCTCTACATTTTGTTTTAATATATCTATTATTTACTACCTTTCTTTAGTTTATTGCAAATAAAAACAGGCGAGCGGAAAAGTACGCTCTAGAGCGTAAATAATGTCAATTATGACAGATCGCGGAAAACATCAACTTTGCGGTTAGATTTGAGTGTGCAAAAGTCTACTTTGGGTAGTGATCGTAGGAAAAAACCTTTTCAGATTCATTCTAAAGCCAATTGGGTCAATTAACTAAGGCCTGTTACCTTTATGAGGACTATCTGGTAACTGCGCGGCTTCTTGTACCAAAAAACTACATGGTAATCTTAAGGCTGGTGAACTGCATAGAGGGAATCGAGCTGGAAAAAAGAGTTTGGTGATGGTTACTTTGAATCTCACTCTCGTAAATTTTTTTAGGATGTTTATTTCAGTTATTCAATTCAACCAGGATAGAATTTTAGGTACCTACGATTTATTTGGGAAAGTGTTACTCAAAAGGATAACGTGAAGCGACAATTTGAAACTCATGGAGCCCCACGTTGGTCGCCAATTTGTAACCAATAAATCCCGTGGCTAGAGTACAACACCTCAGGCAATGGAATTTGGTAACAATTCAAAGATCTCATACGCTATCACTGGGATGGGGTAAGTAACTGATTTTAAATTGGACACCATCTTTTTTTGGGGCGATGTAGCTGTACTAAATAAATGCCGGTATCTGCTGTTTCTGGGCGTGAGGAAGCAGGGCAGGAACGACATGAAAAAATTGGGCTAAAATATTTAAAGCACAAGGTCCCAAATAATCCTTGGTATCACATCGGTGGCTTATTTTCCTATTTCACTGAGACCTTTTCAGATACATTGCAAAGCTAATTGGGTAGACAGACTGAGGTGACATTTCCGTAAAATTCTAACTTCTTCAAACCACACAACCACGAATCAGGATTGTTCAATACCTATAACGCTGCCTAATTATCACTACTCGGAATGTTTTTTCTTCTATTAAATGTTTGACTACGGAATGTCAAAACAACTATAACTTCCCAAACGGAGGTCAATGTATGCTGCTAGTTATTATATTCACGTTAGATGGACATTTGGCAACGATGTTACTCATGAAGCCCCACGTTAGGCGCCAATTTTTAACTTATCAAGTTCCACGTTGGGCGCAAATTTGTGACTCATAAAACCCATGGCTAGAGCACAACATCTTAGGCA
>CAJUYH010008963.1:0-14571 GCA_910591685.1 Galerucella tenella
GTGGTTCTCAAGATTGTACCATTTGGATGTTTTGTTTTGTTCGATGTTAAATTGTTCTAGATGAGTGGGTTTTATCATTTTTATCTTTTGTTTATTGTATAAACTTGGATTATGATAATTTTTATTTGGTTTTTAATTGGAATCAAATAGAAAATCGTATTTCACTGCTTTTTTAAATAGGAAAGGGATAAAGTGAGGTTAAATTTGAAATTTGAAAAGCATAATGTTGGACTGGAGACAATGCTGGAATCATATCAATATGTTAACCGCAGTAAAACAAATTCTATATTCTAAAAAAGTGACTCATCATCATTATCAAGCCTTTAAATCTAATATATTGTGGCTAGCGCTAATGCGCTCTTAAATCCATTTATTAGGGTGGATTACTACCTTTTCACTCCTTATTGTTACAATTTCTTTTGTATCCTGGCTTCAGAAGTTTTTTTTTCCATTCTGCTCTATTTCTGCATTTTTTTCTCCACTCTTTGATTTCCATCCTTTTTGTATGCTCTTTTATCTGATTCCTCCAACTTTCTCTGGGTCTTTCCCTTCTTCTCGGCCATAAAGGAGTCCATTGTGATATTCTTCTTATCATTTATCCAGGATTTCGTCTCATAATATGTCCTGCACATTTTAGGCGTTGTGCTTTTATATATTTCACGATTATCTCATTGCTTAACTCGCTTTCTATTTCTTTGTTAGTTTTAAGACTCCTTTTCCCAGTTCTTGTTATATTCGGCCACAGTATCGTTCTAACAATCTTTATTCCTATGATTCTTAAGTCTTCTGCTTCTTTTTTGTTTATTACCGTTGTTTCTAAGCCATACGTCAATCCACAATAAGCCCAGGAGGCTGAGGTGGTACCGGCGAAAGGACGGCTCCGAAGAGGAAAAAAAAAAGCCATACGTCATCACTGGTCTTATTAGTGTTTTGTATATTCTTCTTTTGGTGTTTTTATTTATAGCTTTACTTTTCAGAAGTTTTCTATTTCTGCAGTAAGCTTGGTTTCCATTGAGTATTCTTTTTTGCACCCGCTCATTTCCTGTTTGTCCCATCGTCACTCCTAAGTAGTTGAATGTTGTTACGCCTTCAAATGAATGCCATTGCGTTTTTAAGTTTCCTTCGGTATTTCCGTTTTCTTTTTACCTACTACCATATATTTTGTTTGGTCCTCGTTGATTTCCATTCCTAGTTGTTTTGCCTCTTCTCCTATATTTTCAATAAAAAAGTGAGTAGTAACAGATATATCATGAACACATGAAAAAATTAGGTTAAAACCGTTGAAACTTTTCTTTTTCTTTTTGATATTTGATTGATTTTCTTTGGGAATAACAACCACATCTTCACAAATTCTTATCATTGCCACATGTGCATTTGCAAAAAAATGTCGAACCATCTTTTTCTCGGCCGACATCTTCTTCTTTTCCCAATTAGAGACCTATTGAGTGCCATTTTTGTCATTCTTTCTACATCTAATCTTTCTAGGTCTCCCGACCAAGTTAACCTCTGTTTTTTTGATGTTTTCTTTGCTTTTGGTTCCTCCTAAAAACGTAAAGACTCCGTTTCACATAAGAAAAAGTCACGTGAAGTTGTAGTCATGCGCGCGAACTTGTTGTCAAAACCAGCCATATTTTAAAATTGACATTCGACTTCAAATCATTAGTATAATGTTTTAAAATTTTGTAGGTTTGACTCAAAATTAGAATCTGTCAGCATTGACTGTGGATAATTTTTCCTTTAACATCAACAAGTTTTTGAGGAGGCGTGGTTTTAGATCAAATAAAACACACAACACTCACAAATAAACTAGCTAAACGTTCCAAAATATTTAAAAATGAATAAATATTCGACAGTAAATGATTGCTTCAAAGACAACCTCAAATGTCAATAATAAAATTGCTTTTAACGCCAACGGCATAGATATACAAAACCGATTTTGGTTTCTGCGTAAGTCAGTTGGCAAACTTTACGAGGATTCTTCTCATGTGAAACGAAGACTACCTACTTCTTTATTTTTATTTTAAAACCTAATTATATTTATAATAAACATTCGAAGAGAAAACTATAAATTTTTCTATTTTAATTCTTTCGAACCAATTTCCACATATTTATATACGTTATCGCCTGGAAAACTTTGAGGTTAAGTTTTTTGAAATCTACAAGCAAGCTGCGTTGCCACTACTACCGGAAAATGAGGCAGATTATGGAATTTTTATGAATTAACTGAATACATAAAGTGCTTTCAAAATAGTTGTTACTATTACTTCTTGGATCGTACCGCTGGAAGCTAAATTGGAAATTTTCTTTTATTAGTTTACTTAAACTTAAGAATTTCATTTATCCAGTTCACAAATTGTTTCTGCTGGGTATTATAAAACTATTTTGATATAAAACTAAGAGTTAACTTGTAGAATGATGTCACATGCTATAGTTAACTTCAAAATGGCGGAGTTAACTTTGTTGGGTGGAAGAGGTATCGAATAGTAATGTCATTACTATTCGGTGATTAAAGTTAACTTTATGGAAAAACCAGGTTTTCGTAATTTGATAGTTGCTCTGTTCTGTCGGTTCTGTCAACAATTTGGCATTTATAACCTTAATTGATTATATTGTGGATATTTTGATTGCTTTTACTTCGTTTTCTTTGAATTTTGCACTAGTTTTTTTGAGATCCTATACATTCGGACAGGAACAAATAAAATAAAAATTCGACTCTGGGAACGAAATATCAAATACACCAAACAGACTATATATCAAAACTAGACCGTAAAACTAAAGTCAAAATGCCAAAACTCTAGGCCATACTTAGAGAATATTTTCCTATGCTCCAGGCTATTCTTATTTTTATTTTTATTTTTTTTTGAAAATGAAACTTTTATAAAAGTGACATTTTAAAACCTAAAGTTAACTTGACTGTTAAATTCAAGTTAACTTCAAGAGATGTTTATAATACCCGCCCTTAGAAAAAGTCTATTTTTTTATTTCCCTTAGGTACAGTTTTTAGTCTTACCCTCCAACGCCCCTACAATTAGACGTATTTAAATTTTTTTAAAGCTATTTTCAATTATTCCAATGTACAAAGTTAGTTGGCTCTTTTAAATGTACCGCTCAGTTGAGTCGTCGGCAAAGACAAAACTCCTAATTTAGAAGTTAATATAAAATTGAATCCGGTATTGGAAAGTTTCTCATAAACTAAGTTTTGCACGCCTATGAATATATCGAATTTCTGTATGCAGATCCCGAAGATAACCACAAAGTTGGAAGTTGAAGTTGGGAGTTGAACTTTGTCGGTCGGGATTAGACTATTTACTTGGAGGCATTCTCTTTCCATTTAACTTTTGAATTTTAAATTTTCCCATTAGCATATTTAACTTTCAAAAATTGTGAATTTGTTGTTGATTGGTTGATAATACAAGAAATGATGGTGGAGAATGGAATTATAACCTGAAAAAAGTTATATTAAAATGGCTTCCTATTAAGAATATTCATTTCAAAAAAATTGTGAGCAGTGAAGATTGATTTTTTTTCACAAAAAATAAATGAAAATATTGAGGGATGTTTCTGAACAAAATAGCATTTGGTGCACTCTTATTTTTTCTATACAGGGTGCGGCAGATAAACGGTCAATTAGAAATATCTCGAGAACTAAAGGTATCTGAATTATGAAAATTGGCATGAAGGGGTTTGGAATAATGAGCTATTCAATGGAAATATTGTCGTAACCATTCTACTTCCGGTTAAACCGGAAGTTGCACATAACTTTGTAATTTTCAATGGAAGACCCTGTATATTTTTCAACTTTAGGAATATTTACGTTATTCTGAACATGTTTTGTTAATACTTCCCTATACCTATTTTGAACCGTTTTTGAGTTGTAATGTTTTTTATATGAAAATGACACTTTTTTACCATGTACATAAAATTCAATATCCTCTAATGTAATTTGAATAAAAGTTTTAATTTCTCAGGAACTATTCATCACATACCGCTTTATCGTTTACACTGTGAAGATAACTTTTTTTATTATACAGGGTGCTGTCAAAATTGAATTGGAATAAAAACGGAATCCACAATCTTCGCGTAATTCCTTTTTTTCAAATGGGACATTTTTAAAAATTCTGTGAATTGTTCTAGACGACACCTCTAACAGTCTCTCACATTCCCTTAAGGATGAATTTGGATGAGCTGCAAAATATCCCAGGATGTCTATTTGTAAATCCTCATTATCGACATGGGTCTTGGGCTTATTTCTTTTACTTTTAAACTGACCACACTGGAAACAGTTGTGTAGCAAACGTTTTACAGTTTCATGATTTGGTCGAGGCTTTTCAGGATATCTCTCAGCAAACACACGGCAAGTTCTGGATACTATTCTGTTATACTCACCGTGATTCATAATTAAATTTAAAAAATCATCATTTGTATACCTATCCTGAATGTGCCATTATTATTTTGTTGAGAAAATTAAAGGCAAACTATTATTATACCTTTCAGACAACGGCATACAAGGTGACTATTAAACATTAACAATAACTGACATTCGTCAGAATATTCCATAGGCGACTTGATAAATTAATTTTTTGTGACAAAAATGTATAAAGCTGATTTATTTGAAAACTGCAGGAGATAGGTATAGGGAATAGTAATACATATCGATAGTGGGCAACGTATTCTTCTAAAATAAATAATCACATACAGGATGTCCCATTTGAAAATAAGGAATTACGTGAAGATCTTGGATTCCGTTTTTATTCCAATTTTGACAGCACCCTGTATAATAAAAAAGGTAACTTCACAGTGTAAACGATGGAGCAGTATGTGGTAAATAGTTTCTAAGAAATTTATACTTTTATTCAAATTACATTAGAGGATATTGAATTTTATGTACATGGTAAAAAAGTGTTATTTTCATATAAAAAACATCACTACTGAAAAACGGTTCAAAAAAGGTATAGGGAAGTATTAACAAAAATTGTTCAGAATAACGTCCCAAGTAACATTTTTAAGTGAAGCCAGTTTTAATTATGTTTTATTAGAGTTTTATAAAAGCAGAATTATACACTCTTGTTTTAAAAAGGTTATAATATGTACTTTTATGACTTGAAGGCAATATTGCTTCATAGTATAGCTTTAAAAAGAACTTTAAAGTATACTCTCAAATCCATATTATCTTAAAAATATTGTAATCTTATTACTCCCCTATAAGTATCCTACAATTTGCAGTGATAGGGCAGTTCACACTTATAATACTCCTAAAGATAATTTTGTTTTCATAAGGATATATTATTCATTGCGTAGTTCCCTTATAAAAGTATTAAGAGTTAGTTTTAAAGAGTGCAGTAGGCTTAGTTTCCTAGATAATAAACACTTAAAAGTTGTAATCTTAAAACTGATATAAATAAGTAAATTATAAGAGGTGAATAAGGCAGTATGGTTTTAAAAAGTACTCTTCAATAGGAAACCCAACTTTTTAAGTAATCTAATAACATACCATATGAGAAAATGGCAACGTTTTTGGAAAAATGGATTAAAATTAGAAAAAGTGGTAACTTTCACCGTAAGTGGAAAGAAAATAAAAAACTAAAAAACAGTTTTAAATCCAAACAAGTCGTGAATACGTTTATAAACACAATTTGTGATCCGCCTACTGATAATTCGAATATCGATTTTGAATCTATTATTTTTATTTGGCCAGTATAACAATCCGTTTTCTTCCCAATTGCTAGGAACTACAGACAAACAAATTTGATTGTCCTCGATGGTTTGGACTATTTTAAATGGCATTTCAATTATAGTCAATAGTCAAGAGTAAATTTTAGGTTATGTCAGTAGGACTAAATAGTCTTAAGAAATATTTTTTGTTCTCTTGACTTAATACATACTTCTCTAAGTCAAAATTACCTTAAAGTAGCATAAAATGAAAGCATTTTCATAGTAAATAGTTTTAAGAAGGTTTATATTTATGCCAAATGGTTTTTACTCGTTCTGCCGCTAGAAGGTTGGAAGTCGACATTTTTTGTGGTAGTGGCTATTGCTCCCAACTAATGTATTTCAGATTATAATTTTAGAGTTATTTTAATTTACCGTTATAAAATCACAAATTTGAAATAATTGAAATCATTTATAAGAGTTATACATATTACTTAAAGATAATAACTATTGTGAATATTATTCTATGCAAGCAGAAGACTATTCATTTCCTGTACGATTTTATGACAAAAGTTAATCTTTATGAAGTTTTCTGCTTATTTTTATATTAAGATAATAGTCCTCGGTCCCATGCCTTTTAAAAATATTTGTATCACCTACCGTTGAAACTTCAGTCGAATTGTACTACGAGACAATTTTTGGTAGGAGGGCGGCTTTTAGGGGTGTCGGAATGTGTATTATCGATGTGTATTCCGATTAGAAGAATAGATATTTATACAAGTGCTAAGGTGGTGCTTTTTACACGAATGGAATGGACAAAGAAATCGACGCCATTTTTAGCCCATTTAGAGCAACCGAAAATGAGACTATTTTTAGTTTTTGCATGAAATTTAGCATAGAATTAGAAAAATATTGTATGCAGCAAGTGCATGGAGTGGTGCTTTTTTCACAAATGGAAAAATTGACGTCGATTCAATGAGTGCAGTAAATACACTTCTGATGTTACATACAATATTTTTTCCAATTTTATGCAAAAACCAAAAGATGTCTCATTTAGGCTGCTCTAAATGGACTAAAAATAACGTCAATCTATTTGTCATGATGATATAACGGTGCATAAAAATGACACATGAGTGCATAAAAGACCTTTTTTTATGAATAATCACTTTTTGTCGTTAAATCAAAAGTAAAATACTCCTCCCGTCAGCCCCATCTGTGAACAGACTGTAATCATTTATTTGAATGTGGTAAGAGCTGAAGTATTATAAAATAGTTTAAAATAGATATTTATTATTACCTATATTCTCTTAGTTTTAACAACCATATTTATAGTTCCGTCAGATTTCTGATGATTTACTAGCCACTACCAATAATTTCTTCATTAAGAAATATTTCAACTTTTTGTAAATTTCGGTTGAAGAAAGCAACAAAAATAGTCTTGTAACGTAAATTAGTTGTAAACATACATATAATATAATATAACACAAGTAAATAAATATGAATACTTGCAAAAATAGTAGTAAAAAAATGTTACTACGGAAACTTTTTTATTTTCATTTCTTGAAAATCAATATTTCACCGGGCGCGTCAAAATATATATCCCATCATAGTAAGTTTTAACAGAAATGTAGTGTTCGTTTGAAAATTTACGGAACCAATGAGCCTTTGGACATAGTTTTATCAGCCATTTATGTTATCGAATACATTCTTCTAATAATATGTTTATGTTCAGGACATCTTTGGAAATAAACTGGAGATGGGAGTATCATAAAACCGAATAATATTATGGAAAATTTTTCTTAAACTATTTTAAGAGCAAACAAATTTATAATTTATAAATTTAGTCTTATGATGCTCTTATCGTTCAGCTTTATCATACTCTTAAAGCAGCTCTGGGATTTGTTACTCTTATAAATGTTTTAATAATAAGTTTTATGGTTATCCTAAAAACGTTATGCTAGGCTTCAAAATTCAGCTAGTAGGTTTTAAAAAGATCTTTTAAATTACTCCTGAAAACCGTCTTAGGATTCTCCCTTTTATCTTGAAGCCTACTTGTGACAGCTTTATAAGTATCCCATAGATGAAGAAGTTTTATGAAAATGGAATGATAAGCTTTATAGGTATCCTGTATACCAAGTTAAAACTCAAATTGTTACTTGGGGTGAATATTCATAAAATTGAAAAATATACAGGGTCTTCTATTAAAAATTACGAAGTTATGTGCAACTTCCGTTATAACCGGAAGTAGAATGGTGACGGCAATATTTTCATTAAATAGCTCATTATTCAAAGCTCCTTGATGCCAATTTTCATATTTCAAATACTTTTAGTTCTCGAGATATTTCTAATTGACCCTTTATCTGCCGCACCCTGTATAAAGGGGGGAAAATTATTTGATTTCATTACACATAAAATGGATATAAAAATCGATTTATTCCAAATAAAAATTATTGGGATCAGGGAATAAAAATTATATCAAAACAACTCCCAGCCATCCTCTAAAAGAGAAAAATATGTTTGCCTAAAAAATAATAAAATTGATCTTGCGTATAGACGCAAACAAAGAACAGGAAGCCAACCTCATAAAGCAGAAGACAAACAATACAACAAAGGCCAGGAGAAAGTGCAATGACTCACCTGCATGGGAATCACGACTTCAATGAGCTAGCGCCCAGTGCAGCCTTAGAGGTAATACTAGACCTTCCCCCATAACATCTAAGCAAGATCGCGCTGGAAAATGCCTGCAAACATATTCAGACTAAATCTATGAAACCGGGTGACTTCACGGGACATCTCAAGACACTAGTGTTTGCAGGATTGATTCAGAGGACCGTAATAGATCTGAAAATGCCGATTATAAAAGTACTAGGCTATTTAGGAATACTAATAGTTCTGGGAAGCACTCCAACAATATTCCAAGATAAATTATATATTAGTAATAGATCTGCGTGTTCGAGTTCTAGAACGCGCCTCAGCTCCAGCTGCTTTCAAGAGTCTAAGTCCACAAGTTATGGTTCTTACACAGACTGGAACTTTATTTCACCATTAGGAAGAGCACATCATTTTGAGGCTCTATGCAACAAATTAGACGTCAGCGAGACTCCTAAGTCGCCTAAAAAAATTAAACAACGCTCCTCTCCGGGTCTCAGGCGTGACGTCATCGCATATGAAATCTCTCGTTCAGAGAGCGCGGATACCGCGCCGATCGGTTTTCGGTTAGATGACTACTTAGCTAGTAACAGTACTTTGCTTGCTTATATGCTTATTATTTTTTATTTTACGTTTTAGCAAACTCTAAACAGTGTTATGTTTGTGAAATAACAACGTTTAGAAATAATTTGAGCTATTTGACACAATGGACCAGAACCAGAGTAAAATATTATATGTTTTGGAAGAAATTATTTTATTTGATTCAAAGTCCGGATCAGCTCTAACAAATATCGCTTTTTTTCACCAGTGAGGTGCATGTGCATTTAAATCTGATGTAAACGTTTGGAATCAATATTACCTGGTCCATCAAAATAAGTTTTTCTTGTTCTTCTCAACATTGGTGATTTCATTCCCACCACACATTCATCATAAATAGCATAAGTCGAGCGGATAAAGCAAAAAAGTTCGGAATTTTTTCCCTAAAAACGGATCGGAATGCGGTTTTTTGCATTCGCTTCGGAAAATTATTTGTAAAAAATGTACCTACTTTGTTCCCATTACAAATCGGGAATTGCATCGCTGCAGTCAAAAATGCATGCCAAACATGCATCTTTTGGGAGGCCTCTGTAAATAAGAGTCAGATCTGGCTCAAATCGGGTACCCGGGAGTTTTCGAGGTCGCTGATCACGATTATGATGTTGAAATTGACCCCCCGGACACCTGGGGCTCAGGAACGCCGATGAACCTCGTCTCTGTGGGACTCTCCAAGAAATCACGAGGGGAACGAAAAAAACTCCGCGCCCAGGGTTTTTTCGGGTGGCTGAATTCAAATATGGCATCGGCGAACCCCCCGGACACCTGGTGCACCCGAACCTCGACCTGGACGTCATCATCGAGAACTTTCTTGTCAATATCGACAAGAACAGCCCGGAAATTATTGAAGGCGGGTTTTTTGAGACGCGAAATCATAATTTCACGTGCACCAGGTGGTGCATCTGCGCTTGAACATCGTCTCCGAGGGTTTTCCAAATAAAATTGAAAAAGGTGGACCGAAAATCGTTATAAGGGGTTTTTGGGCCGTTCGAGGCCAGGGCACAGCGCACCAGGTGTTCAGGGAGTCGTTTCCCGCGTAAAATTCTGATTAAGCGGCCCAAAAAACCCCTTATAACGATTTTCGGTTCACCTTTTTCGATTTTGTTTGGAAAACCTTCGGAGACGATGTTCAAGCGCAGGTTCTGGTACACCAGGTGGTGGAAGGGTCGTTTTCGACGTGAAATTGTGATTTCGCGCCTCAAAAAATACGCCTCCAATAATTTCCGGGCTGTTTTTGTCTATATTGTCAAGAAAGTTCTTGGGGATGATGTCCCGGTCGAGGTTCGGGGGCACCAGGTGTCCGGGGGGTGTTCACCGATGCCATATTTGAATTCAGGCGCCCGAAAAACCCCCAGGCGCGGAGTTTTTTTCGTTCCCCTCGTTATTTCTTGGAGAGTCCCACGGAGACGAGGTTCATTAGCGTTCTTGAGCCCCAGGTGTCCGGGGGGTCAATTTCAACATCATAATCGTGATCAGCGACCTCGAAAATCCCCGGGTATCCGATTTGAGCCAGATCTGACTCTTATTTACAGAGGCCTCCCAAAAGATGCATTTTTGACTGCAGCGATGCAATTCCCGATTTGTAATGGGAACAAAGTAGGTACATTTTTTACAAATAATTTTCTGAAGCGAATGCAAAAAACCGCATTCCGATCCGTCTTTAGGGAAAAAATTCCGAACTTTGAGCCTTTTTTGTGCTTTATCCGCTCTACTACATTTGGAGAAGCTCCTTCAATTGGGCAGTTTGCAGTTGAAAAAATTGCAATTTTTTACTGAGTAACCTGTAGCGTTATCTTCGTAGCTTTGTCCACCAGAACGGCCGTACTATAGCTAGTTTATTTAACAGATAGGAAGCCAAATTTCTACTATTTGAAAATGTTATATTTAAAAATAAAGAAAAAATAATGATACAAATCATATAAATAATTTAGAAAATTCCTGTATAGGTATTTATGTGATAATTTATTTTGATTTTGCCCCCTAAAATTTTTACGTGCACCTGTGCCGCTGTCGACGTTCACGCTGTAAAATTTCGCGTGGGCGAATTCCGATAATGAGGAATGAGGTCCATTGGGGCGGGCTTCTAATTTTTCCATTTAAATTGGGACCCATCGGATGCGTTGTTGGTTGAAAGAGAAGATTTAAGTGAGTAGAAATTAGATTAGGAATATTTATGAGGGTAAATATTTATGCTAAGGTAAAATGAAACTTCTCATTCATATATTTATATACCTATATGTTGTCCGGTCCGGTTCGGGTACCTTTACCGAAAAAAATTAATTGTTATTTCAATTATGGAAATGAGAAAAATCCGGGCGCAAATCTTTACGAAATTAACTTCGTTGATGGGAGGTTAATTGAATGAAGAAAATGAAAAATTATCGCTATTTTTTATAAATACCGATTGTAGAAGATAAAAAAAGATTTTCCGCTCACCTTACCGGAAAAACAATCATACACCGAGAAAAAGATTTATTTGTGACAATCAAAATCTTATTATGTCGAATAAATATGATTTTCCATATCGCCTAACTAATATTTAATTTGTCGTTGAGGAAGGATTTGTTTCAAGTTCATATTTGTCTCAAACAACATTTATTGAGGTATAATGACAAAATAGTTATATTAATCTTTGGAAGCATTTGAATTAAATAAAGTAGTTTTCCAATAACAAATAATTATTTTTGCAAGCTAACTATATTGTTTTATTATAAAAAAATTACTTTATGGCAGAATGACATTTCTTTATCATAAAAAAATGTATTGTCTCGGTAAAATATATTTCTTTACCATAAAAAAGTATATTGTCTGGGTTAACGATATGTTTTTTATTCGTGAAAAATGAAATGAAATGAAACAGAAGATGGTCGAGTGTTGCGTTTCATACTTATAGTCTTAGAGAAGTGAAGGCATTCCATATTAGGATACTATTCCAAATTTAGTGACTTTCCTCTATTCTTCTCTCTCTTTCAAGTTAGTTTTGCTTATATTTTCCTTGTCGAACTTGTGAAAATCGTATGGCTCGAATAGACTTTTCGCGATCTGTATATGACAATGCTGTGAATTTAAAAAAGTGTAGCAATATTAGTCTTCCAACTTACGATACTGAATAACGATTACCTGCTGTGGGATCTGGTCTTGAATCAATTATGTTGACATATAAGTCAAAACGAATCTTGGCTTGCGCCTCGACTAGACAATCTTCACAATTGTCCAGGAATGTTAGTCTTTTCCTAATTGTTAAGCAAAGCACTATTGTTGGTCGGATGACTTTAAAAATGAAAAAAGAGAATTCTACTATTAATTATGCACATTTACGAAATTCCCACTGCACATTCTGTGTCCAGCTTCGCGTTAGAATATTGCCTGTAATTAATGTATAGTATACAAGTGCCTTTTTTATTTTTAATAATCATTTTACTGTATAAATTCCTAATTTATGTTTATTTGTTTCAGGTAAGTGCTTATTAACCTAAGACATCAGTAACGTAAGTATAGTACAATCAATAGTATCCGGGTTTGGGGAATGCCGTTTATTTTATCTGCCATTTTGACATATAGCTAACCTCAAATTTGATAAATAAAATCATCAGGATTGTATTCAGCCAAATTCGAAAAGGATTTGAAATTAATAATTACCAGCTTCTTTTTCTAACTGAAAATACTTAAAAGTATCTAGGCATATTTTTGTATTATTCAAATAAATATAACAATAAGATTGATAATCACACTTTTCATAAATAATAATTGACCGTAAACAACAAAGAACAAACCTGACGAGAACTGACAATGGGACATTAGAAAAAGACGTAAGACACATTGTCGCTACGAAAGGTACGTTTGCATCCTATTATGAATGTTGTAATTTCCCCCGATTGATAGGTCGCGCTTGCGCGTAATCTAAACATCAACTAATCAAATTCTTAAGGCAAAGATTAGGGTTAACGTTTGTAATACATTAAAACGGTCCATTATTGTGATATTTTGATTAGGATTAATCACAGAACTGCCTTTCTTCCATTTCTTCCAACGTAATGTGTTAGAAGGACATTAACAATCGATGACGCACTCCAAAAAGCTTATCATACGAACTCTACCCCTCTCCTTAAACAATAAAAATATAAATTTGCATCAAGCTTGAACTTCCAAAGTTTCACATAATTCCACATAACTTTTCAGGTTTGAAATTATTTATAGTTTAGACGGATTTAAGCTTTATTGTATAAAATTAGAACATTTTGTCGACAAAATCGATAATCGTTCACAATATGGTATATACAGAGTGGGCTACAGGAAACAATCCACCTCGATATTGGCAGTATTTCTTGGATTTTAAGGAAATAGAGGAGTTCAGTCTAAGGTCAGTGTGGCCAACAAAAAGTGGTTTATTATGACAAGAATGACAGTTAAGATCTACCATTCAAAACAAGATTTTTGCATGTTTTTTATCATTGCGAACATCTATATTGCTTTATTAAAATAATGAATACACCCCCGAAGCGTATATATTGAAATTTAAAATGACTTATGAGCTGAATACTCAGCATATCGGTGGCCAATAGCTCTAGGAACTTTTGGCAAGTCACCATTCCATTTCTGTTATTCTGTCACTAGTTATGTCAAATGTCAGTTATATTTATTTTTGTTGATATTCGTTTAATTGTGTATGTCCATTTTCGATCAAATTTTTGTAGCCTTTCTAGTTAGTTGTATCACAGAATACACCATCCCAAGAAGAAGCGAAGCTTGTGCTATTTTACAATTCATTTTCTGAGTGCGCATGTCTGACAGTCGCCATTTTAAGCCCGTTATCTGTCAATGACATGTGATTTTTGAGAAGTTTAAGCAAGTTTCACACCTGTGACATTATAATACTTTCTTCGTCAAATAGCCACAAACAAAATTGAACGCATGTAAAATTGTCAGTTCTTCATTACTGTAATCTTAATCTGGTAATGATATTTGATATGATATTTGGTTAACATTTAATTTACATTTTTTGAACAATTCTCTCAATGTAACTTGATCCGTTATCTGTCAACGTCAGTTTGAAGGTCACGAAATTTTGCCCCCAAAACAATCTGTGCCAAAACATCAAAGGATTTACGCCGGTTTTCGTTTCTTGTTTGGCTGATGTATTCTGTGGTTGTATCTCTATTTTTCTAATTACTGTTTCCACTGACATCCGACATAACTAGTGACAGGTAACAGAAATGAAATGGTGACATGCCCAAAAGTTCCTAGAATTATAGGCCGCCGATATGTTGAGTATTCAACTAAAAAGTCATTTTAAATTTCAAGATATACGCTTCGGGGGTGTATTCATCATTTTAATAAAACAATATAGATGTTCGCAATGATAAAAAACATGCAAAAATCTTATGTTTTGAAGGGTAGACCTTAACTGTCATTCATGTCAGAAAAAAAAACACTTTTGTTGTCCACACTGACCTTAGATTGAGCTCCTCTATTGGGAAACACGTTGATTTTTGTTTTACGTGGAACACATTTTTACGATAGGTACAGGCATTTGTCATTAGTGAACCTTCTCCCTTCCACTTCACCAAACTCTAATTTTTAAATAGGGAATACACCATGTGCGCTTATCATAAATGACATTCTTAAGCATAATTATTATTATGATACAAACTAGGTTGTAGAAATAATATAGTGTTTCAT
>CAJUYH010008964.1:0-14570 GCA_910591685.1 Galerucella tenella
AGGCCAAAGACCAAAAATTGCTGAACGAAACTGGAACAATGAATTAGTGGATACCACATTCTTGGATGCATTCATTGGGTAGGTACTATTGAATGTAAAGAATTATTATAATGTCGGATAGTAAAGCAGCCATTAAAGTACTGAGTTATTGTTTAATCAGTTCAAAAATGGTATGGAAATGTTGGTTACAGGACACACTGGAATAAAAGGAAATAAAATAGCAGATGATGTTGCAAAGAGGAGGACTGAAACATCCTCTTGAGGACCAGAACAATTTTGCGGTATCAGCTCCAAAAAAAATAAGTAAAGCCGGAAAAAAAGAGGAGATTCGACCATTGAAAAGATCTAGTAGGGCTTGGACAATCGAAGATTCTGCTGGGTGTCTACAACCCGTTCAGATCTAACGAATGCACGAGTCAAGGTGAAATTGCACTAAGAGTTTCAAAAGGTGTACTAACGGGACATTGAATGAGTACCTGAAAAAGCCAAAAGGAGCTACTAGTATCTGAGGCTCTCCTCAGGAACTAAGTAGAAGTGGGGAACACAATAGATCGTAGAAAAAAACTACTGAATAACAGTAACAATCTGCTAACAAATCATCACAGGCTATCTAACGGGTCGTGGACCCGTAAAAGACCACCAGCTGCAGAGTTTGTGGCTTATTTGAACACAAAAAATGTCTGCAGAGAATCTACGTAGACTATAAGAGCATTTTCTTTTCACAAACACTCCACTAATACTCATTCCTGTGCCAAGAGCTACGGAAGCGAGACAATATAGTTTGGCAAGTTTATCTAAAGCTGTGAAAGGAATGCAGTCGAAAACATTCGATATTGCCACGTTTAACTATGAAAAAGCTGAAGTGCTCAGTATGTAGTGATAATAATTAGAAAAGGGACTTTTTATTAAAAACAATATCAACAATATGATTAAACGTTAATTCTTTAATTTGCTTGTTCCCCTGGATTTTTCCTATTAACATTATATTTCCAATTTATGAATGTTAAAAGATGAGCACTTTCCCAAATTTGTTATGAGCTTCTTCAAGCTCAGGCAGCGTTGTACGAAAACCATAATTACCACACCCTCCGAGGTGATTTTTATGGAAAGACCTGACCAGCTGACTTCTTATTGGCAAGCGCATGCGTGTGATCTTCCATCTCACTTCGTCAATTGACTGATATTGATTTATCCAGTGGCGTTGGTATTGTCAGTGACCTTCGGATTTTCAATTTTACTTGGTAAAATAGGTACCGTACGTTTATGACAGATATGCGCCATGTTTCTCCCCCTCTTACCGATGCCGCGTAGCTTCAGATAAACTTGCCAAACTATAGACAGTATTAGCCAAGGTGCATTTTACATTTTTTCGTCGATCTTAACAAAAAGTTACTAATTTCCGAATAAAAAATCGACTATTTTTCGTCCTGAGACACTTTTCGTCCACATGCTTTTTTTTATCCGCTGGGCAAACACCACTAATATACACACCATATCACACCACGGCAAAATCCAGCGGATTTCGAAAATCAATAATTTGACAACAGCGAATGACAGCTATTGTCACAGCCGTTCTCGCACAGTAGCGTACCATAGGACTACAGCGGACAGTGTTTGAGGATTTTTAACCTTCCGGAACACGCACCCTTTTTTCGTACACGGGCACACGCACTGTATCTGTCAGATCATTATAGATAGTAATTATTATAAACACAAAATAAGAAACAGAAATAGGCTAAAATGTATTTTTACATAAATGTCAGTATAAAACAACACTCCTTCCTTATTCTTGAAGGTTTTAATATTAAAAAGTAGGTATATTCTTCATCCGTATCATCAAGCCCTTCTTCATCAAATGTCTCGTCCATAAGACGTTCGCCAGACGAGCCTCTTCTGCTTCATAAGTACCCATTACTATAAACTATAAAGAAAGTGAATTGTGAATCACACAAAATATTTGAAATTATTCAAAAATTAAACTTACAGACCTTGCGTCAATCAGAATAATTTTACATACACCAGCACACGCACTGTATCTCTCAGATCACTTTGTCACCTTGCTTTTACCAATACCGAGCTAGAACTTACAAATTCAACATCTGAGCACATCGCATTGTTTTCTACAGCTACCGAGAATGAGCGATCGTAACCAAAGTTCAATTCCAAGATATCACGATAAACATGAATGATTGATCTCTCAGATCAGGTGCGTATTCCGGAATCAGTAATTAGTACATAAAATGTTCGCCGAAAAAATATCTATTGATATACAAAAAAGCAAAAAGATCAAAAACTGTTTTTCAGTTTCGTGGCTGTTTTGTGAAATATATAGGTGCAGATTGAATTAAAAGGAAAATTTTCATTTGTATCACCGTTTATTTGAGCAAATTTAATAGTTTCATCATTTCCGATTCAGATTTAAATCAAACAATTCAGTATTGTTAACTGTGCTGAAGTACTAAATATAATACACTATAGTGGATTTGGATAACAGGTATTCCATTACATATTTTTTTTCAAAAAACTAACAACATATTTATTCTCAAAGTAAAATCAGGTACGTGAAAAAATTGCGGAAACGGAAACACTTCGATTTTATTCAATAGACATTAAAAGGTGGTTGTATGACTTTGTCTAAGATATTCCTCATTTCATAATATTTTCTTGGATTTTCTAGAATCTCAAATGTTTTGTTCAAATTCAAATATTTCACATCATTAGGTTTTACTTGAGGCCAAATGACATTTTGAATATCTTCATCAATTTCTGGAGTAGGGTTTCTGTAACAAATAGTAAGTTAAATTATCAATTAATAACAAATCATTTTCAAATAACTTTGTAGTTATATACAGAGGCTGGTCCAATTCCAATAGTCTTTTTTTTCAAACGTGACATGCCTGACAAATTATATGACTTGACAAGTGAAGCAAAAACTAACTTTATCCACACATAAAGCTGTCACTCTATTTGCACAAAGCCAACTTGCACTGTTTTTTTCAATGATAGTTTAACAGAGTTCAACAAAATACGTTGAAAAAATCTCACCCGCGTTCTCAACAAAAGTTCCAATGAATATCATGTTGTTTAGTGTTAGTGCATGAAATTAGACAGTGTCGTATCATATGGGTACGTTCTCAATTATACATTATGTTGAATATTTCTCCAAAATGGTCGTTATTTCACTGTAGAACGAGGAGTGTTTTCAAAGTAAGTACTGTTTTGAAATAAAAAACGATAAGTAGGTATTTTCCAAAAATAATGTATTCACTTGATTACCTATATAGTTTGGCAAGTTTATCTGTGGCTACGGGGCGTCGGTGAGAGGCGAGGAAAAACATGGCGTATATCTGTCAAACGTACAAATGGCGTACGGTACCTATTTTACCAAGTAAAACTGAAATTACAAAGGTAACTGACAATAGAAACGCCACTGGATAAATCAATATCAGTCAATTGACGAAGTGAGAGGGAAGAACATTCGCACGCGCTTGCCAATAAGAAGTCAGCTGGTCCATAAAAATCACCAATTATGTAATTCGAGTGTGTGGTCATTATGGTTTTCGTACAACGCTGCCAGAGCTTCAAAAAGCCCATAACAAATTTGAAAAAGTGTTCTCTTTTAATATTCATGAATTGGAAAATAATGTTAATAGAATAAATCCAAGGAAACAAGCACATTATAAAATTAACGTTCAATCATATTTTTAATATTGTTAATAATAAAAAGACCCATTTATAATTATTATCACTACATAATCAGTACTTCAACATTTTTCATAGTTAAACGTGGCAATGTCGAATGGCTTCGACTGCATTCCTTTCACGGTTTCAGATAAACTTGCCAAAGTATACTCCACCCTTCTTTTCTACTTAATTCCCATTAATATTAAGACGGTTATAGTATCATGGGACTAGCTTTCGCTACTGTATCGCTTGAGAAAAGTCCATGCACTTGCCATTCGTTTGGTTTTGTGCGCCTCAGTCAACATTTTTGGCACCCAGCGTGAACACAATTTTCCATATTTCAAACGTTCAGTCGAAATTTCATAAAGGATACTTCTTGAGACAATAGGAATTTTCTGTGTTTCTCAATTGGTGAGTGATATAGACTTGGATGGTTCTGTAATGGCGTCTGTAGCTTCCCGACAAACGAAGCTACACGGCGCGCAAGCGCTAAACCTCATTATTTAAAAACGGTACTAACTTCAAAATCACGCCTCGTGTAATAAGTATTATAGCAAAATGAGCGCTTACTGTGTTTTGATGAAGTTGCTCCACAATTTGATTACAGCTGTTCGAAATTTTTCATTAGTTGGAATATCCGGAAAAGGGACAGGAGAATCCCACAAATATGCGAGATCTAAACTGTGCGGAATACCTATAATTATAAAACAATAAGTAGAACAATGTTACTCTCATGCATGTTATCTTATATTCAAATCCAAAACAAAATCTTCAACAATATAGAGAGTTTTCGAAAACGTACCTACACTGAGCCGGTAGCGGTAGTGGAAAAAATTGTATATACACCATGGTGGCGAAGACATTTATAAGCCTCGCACCTTATTTTGGTGCTCGGTCAATGATAATAGTCTTCACCACCTTGGTGTATAATATACTATCAAAGTCTCCTAGTGACCTGACCACCTTCCTGAGAAGGACAGGATGGACAATGACCTAGGAGGACAACTCCTCGGGAGGATGTACAATGGGTCACATGTGGCCTAAGTGCTGTGAGCCTACACACTCACCCTCCCCACTCTACAGATACAGATACAGATACTATCAAAGTCTATATATTCCAATAAGTCCGGCCACTCTCTCGACGACGCGAGAATCCCCCTCCTGCCGACACCCACCGTCTCACCGGCAAAACCCACATCTGATGTGGGATTTATTGATTTTTCAGTTCTGTTTGACTTACACGGTGGTGTAGCAGAGCGTTGTATCGGGTGCGCCCAAGAAAGTGATCTTGAATTTTAATTTGTGCGAACGTTATCTGCTGTGTTTTTGATTGTGTGCGATGCCTTCTTATGGAAATTATTGTTGCGTGGATTCGTGTAGAAACAATACTGCAATTCATAAACAATTATCATTTTTTCGTCTTCCTAAGGATATTCACTGAAAATTTCAATGATTCATGTGTGCAGGATGATGTAGGAATAGGAATGAACTTGAAGATTAAGTTGTCTACTATCGCATTTTCGCATCCTTGCCCATACTTCCCATGGGAATACCTGCTGTCCTTATATACAAGGGTGCGAATCTATTATATACTGAAATTTTCAAATTCCTCACTAAGGACCTTTAGAAAGGATAAAGAACATCCTAAATTGAAAATCTTGAAAAATTTATAACTATTCAAGTATTTATTAATTATTAAGAATGTACATAATACTTATTTGTTTGTTAATATTTCATTATTTTTTATTTATTCAATACAACGCTACAGAGTACACTCCAAATAGACTTGACCTAAATAATTGTTCATTTGTATTCGTTTTGTCCCAAGTAGATATTAAACTGTGTTATTTCTTTTATAATGATTATATCACACAAATGTTCATTCGCTGATCATTCTGTATTAGTTATTAAGTATTATCAGATATACGCTCGGATATACGTTACTGAAGTCTATGTTTAGGATTTTTTTATTCCATTCCTCGGTTAAAACAAAATTTCTAAAAAGTTACTTAGCAATAATTGACATATAATTTATATAAATTGCCAATATTTTTCAAAACAAGAATAAAGTCAACATATTTTCTAATTGCATTCGGTAAATTCCTTCACAAATGAATTCACCGTCCGTCACCTCGTATACTACCAAATGACTAGCAAAAACAGGTGTCGCACATTATTTACGACTCCCTGCAAAAAATGCCGGCGTTTTCCGACGAACAAATGAGTGACCGGACTTATTGGAATATAATATAGACTTTGATACTATTATCCGTACTCTTGGTTTCCACAATTTTTTCCATCCAATGGATCTACAAGTCTGTGAGTAATTCCCAGGTTTTTTTTCCCTGGCTAGTTTTTTCATAATTTTTTTTCAAAGCTCTACTACTACTATACGATCCTAAGATATGGTCGACAGCCGTTCTATTTCCAACACGGTATTACCTGAATATTTTTCGGGATTCTCATTCCACGACCATTCATATAAATATACAGGAACATATTGAGAAGCTCCTTCAGCTTGTTTTACTATTGATCGAACAAATACTGAATCGCTGGTGTACTGAAAAAGAAAAGAAAAAAATACAATCTGGAACTGAAGTAGGTATCCTTAATATCACATAAATTTTTCTCGAGTATAATTGCCGACCTAACGAAACGGATATACTAGGGTTGTTTTTCGAAGTATTCTCCATAAAGAGAAATACATTAACTCTGCACCGACGTTTTCCTTGACGTTGCTGGTGGACCTGTTCTTGGATCGTCGCTTAGATCAATCTGTCCACGTTTAAATTATCCATACGATTAGAAATAGTCAAATGGTACGGTGCTCCAATACCAAAAACAGGAGCAAACTTGGCAAGGTATCCTTGATAAGATAGCTCGAAAATTATAAAAAATCATAGCGCAAAAATTTTTCTCTAAATATATACATTTTTCGACCGACTCATCAACTTTGCAAAATAGTTTAAGAACAGCTTTGAACGTCAACTTAAGTGAAGATGACAGTTAATTTTGACATTTGATATATTTGACAGGTGCCAACTATTACATTATATGCAACACTTGAAAGACAACTCTCAAAATAATAAAATAGTTATTATTATTAATGCTGATATGTCATCAATACATCAGGATGCTACAAAGCAGATCAATCCGGAGAAACAAAACAACAAGAAACATAAGTAAAATATTCGTGACATGAATTATTAGCTTTGTTCGTGAAGCGATCACAGATAGTTGGAAACTGAAAGACTTATGTGCAGAGCCTCTCAGAGAACGGTTTTTATTCACTGCGCATGAGTCGTCGTTTCCAACCGCTTGTGATTGCTCTACAAAAAAAACCTATTGTGAAATCCTTGAATTCTAGAGATACTGTTTGCTCTCCTTCGCAACTAATGAGTTAAACTGCTTTGTAATTGAATGATTAGTACGTACAACGTACAGTAGTAATTGAGATCTGTTCACGTTTTTAATTGATAAAATACTTGTTTAGTTTTATCACCTAACATAATTGGATCTCTCTATTGTTTGGTAGAAGCTATTCACAGGTGTCATGGACGTCTCTGCTATCAGATAATTTTATTATTTGTGGATTAATAATATCTTTTGGGAAATTATTTTTTTTGAAAATATAAATCATGATTGGGTACTGTATAGCTATGAATCACTACTTGCTTTGTATTTAATAAAATAATGTTACGTATCGACATTTTGTCTCTTCCTAAATATCTATAACAAATAACTGGGTTATTTGGAAATTAAGTAACATAAGGGTAGGTACCCAACCAGCAATTCGACTTCGGTAGCGAACTAATATATTTTAGAATTGTTTTTTATAAAGTATTCATTCGCGATAAAATTGTTGTTCTATCAGTAAAATTGTTTAGAAAACGGTTTTACAGTAAAATTGTGAAATAATTATAGAATAAGCAATGAAGTTATTTTATAAACGTTTATAAAATACTTACATATTTGCTCTAAATTATACTTTGCTCTAAAACTTTTATAAAATAGCCTCAATCTTTATTTGGTCTGATGATATTTTTTGTTTACATGTACGAACAAAATGGGAGAAAATTAAAAGAAATGGTCGATTCGTAAATATCCTTAAATTTACTCATTTTCATTTTTATAAAAACAATAAAATTTACAAATCACCAACTATGTCAGGTTAGGAAAACTTGCTTTGCATAGACCAATAATAAATCAGCTATGGGAGCATTTTGTTTTATAAGGTCATCTTGAGAAGTTTTTATAGAACAAAAATGAAAATCTGCTGTGTTAAAGCTCGTTTACTGTTCGATAAATATATCATTACACGGACAGCACCACAGAGCCCCCTATAGATTACGCGCGTAACGTCACGTTCAACAAATATTAGGCATTATGGCGCGTGCTCACAGGACCGGACCTAATTAGTTTACATACTATTTATAATACCACAGTTTCTATAAAATTCTGTTTCCATGTCTGGTATAAAAAGAGAGAATAAGGAGACAAAGTGAAAATGAATATAGTTTTGTTTTATTATTTCAAATGATATTCCACAGCTAGAGACCTAGAGACATTTTGCCTAAAAACCTAATAAAATTTCTTTTTGAAAAAGGCTAACTAGGTAAGAATCGATTTTAACAGTTTTTTTTTAAAAAAAAGACAAAGTTTGTTAAACTGATGTAACATATCTATCGACCTGCTCCGATTTGACGAAATAATTTCGATTTTACCGCTTGCCGTCATAGTAACCACTTCCAATATAGTTCTGTGATCTAAATTTCTCTTATCGTTGACCGTTACGACAATTGACATATGATGTCAACGCTCGATTCTATGAGGTGGTTTTCATTTCTTTTCCGTTACCGAACCTTGAGTAGGACGTATCTTTCTACCGTCTCTTAAATTTAATTGTTTTACCTTAAATTGCTGTGGTAAGTCCAAAATTATAATTTATATTTATCAAGCTTTTTCTAAAGTAGTGGCTGATATAATTTTTTTGTGCATTTCTTATTTTTTTACAGAGATAGACGAATATACACATACCACGTGGTCAACTACATTTCTTTTATACTTGTACATTACTTTTAAACTAAATCTTTTATCGTAAATGACTGTTACCTTTTTTTAATGCAAACATTTGCTAGATTCTCTGTTGTAGAATACCTAATTATTTTCAAAGATAGATAACATTTGCATTTTAACCTTTTCAAATATTCTCTTATCATAAAAACCTGCCAGTGCCGGCTTCACATTTCATTAAACATTTTATTCTTTTAGAAATGGTTTAAGGCCAATTCTCACTTTCATGCAAGCCACGTGCTCGGCACAGGCAAGGCACCGAATCGGCAAAATATCTTTTTCATTGATCATATGGATTTTGTGTGGTTAATTCACATTATGCCGGCAACGTCTCGGCAAGCGACGGCCTTTGCCCGCGGGGTTCTTCTCAAACAATATTTGCCGAGCATGTTCCGTGCAGGTTCAGACAAGTGTGAATACTTTACCGGCTTGGTAGTATTTGCGTTCCTAGGATTTTAGAAGTTTAGTGGTCAGCATGTCGTCTCGTCAGAAGGACATTTTTTCATTGGAAGAAGATGAAATCGTTATCGAATATGTTAGAGAAAATGAAGCTATTTATGATTTCTCTAATAAAAGATACGCTGACAGTATGTATAAAAACACATTATGGAACACTCTTTCTTGAATTGTTCATTTCAAGTTCTTCTTCATGTAACATCAGAGAAATTTTTATTAACGTAGAAGTCGGGAACATCACTTTTCACAAAGCTGAAAACTACGAACCCACGGCAAGCCTATTGCAGTGTGAATTGCCTCAAAAAATCTTGCTCGCGCCGAGCATGTGCCTTGCCGTTGCCGATTCGGTTCCTGGCACGTCTAATGAGAAAGAGCCTTTATTCATAACTTTTTACTATAATTAATACTTAACGTCATTAGTACTTTTTTAATTTGGCTGATAATTTTTACTGTTTTAAATGGGACATATATGTTGGAAAACTTTCAGTAAATTTAAATTTCATTATTTCAAACAACTACCTTCCTTTTTTACCTGAAAAGTTAAACCAACATTATGTGCCCCATTACATTCAAGTTCCTACATATCCCTAATCCACCTGAACTTCTAGGTAAGCACAGCTGCCAGGTTAGCCCTGCCAGGTTACCCCTGCAAAAATACCGGTACTGCCAGGTTATCCCTGCAAAAATACCGTTACCGCCAGGATACCGTTTACATGCCAGTTATACTTCAACTCCAAGACATCTATACTTCCACACCGACAACTATACTTCAACTCCAAGACATCTCTACTTCCACACCGACAATTATACTTCAACTCCAAGACATCTCTACTTCCACACCGACAACTTTGCTTCCACTTCAGGACCTCTCCACTTCAACTTCAGGACATAAGCTAAGTACCTTACAGAAGTACAGGTTTTTCACTTTTCCTTCATGTTACCTCCTGAGGCAGAATAAATGTAATGTTTAAACTTCTTTTTTTAATTTCTTCTATACCCGGCTGTAAGAGCTGTAGGGACTGTGTCCGGGTTTATGTAAGTTTGTAACTTTTTTTATTTTTAACTTTAAGTAAATTCTACAAGGTGTTTCTACCTTTTTCACCTTAGTTTCTTTTCTGAAAATTAATAGTACATTGTTTACCGGGTAGGAAAAGCTTAACATTCCTGGACCACTGTGAAGATTGCTAAGTCGAGGCGCAAGCCGAGACTTAGCAACTCAGAGTCCAGGAATGTGGCTTTTCCTACGAGGTAAACATACTATTTTTCCGCAAATCGTTTAAAATTCGACAGATATTGATTGATTTAAAAAAAACGCGATAATTTTATTCCCAAATAAATGGTGCTTTGAAATTCCTAATAAAATTACTTGGGTTACTATGGAAACGTATTGAGGTTGAATTGTCAAACTTGACGCTTATAAATTTAATTGCTGGTGTTCTCGAAAGTAAAATGATAAGTGATGATGAAATTACCATTCCTGGGACTCCTCCAGAGCTGGTTGAGGCAGTGAATACTGCTTCATTAGAATTATTGCCAAAGAAATCAAGAGAAAAGTACGAAAATGCATACAGACGTTTTATGGATTATCGCATGAGTAAAAATACGAGTTCTTTCTCAGAAAATGTTGTAATGGCATACTTCCTAGACCTTTGTTTAAAAATGAAATCTTCAACATTATGGGCCAATTATTCAATGCTGAAGTCAACCCTTGCACTTAAACACAATGTAGATATATCTACATACTCAAAACTTCGTTCTTTATTGAAACGGCAAGCTCAAGGTTATAGGGCAAAGAAATTTTAGATTTTAACGAAGGAAGAAATTGAAAAATTTATCCAGGAAGCTCCAGATAAAGAAAATTTAATGATTAAGGTAATTTACAAGGTTTTAATTTCTATTTAGATTATAGCTTTATTTATTTTTTAGGTGGCTGTAATATTTGGTATTTCTGGGGCCTGTAGAATGGATGAGTTAGTCCGAATGACTGTACACGATATAGAAGACTTAGAATCTAAGCTTTTAATCAGCATACCTGATTCGAAAACCAACAAACCAAGATTATTTGTAATTAATCAGATCTACTTGAATGTTTATCGAAAGTATGTTTCGTTAAGACCAGAAAATATGAACAGTGACCGATTTTTCTTTAAATATCAAAGCGGAAAGGGTTGTAGACAAGTGGTAGGATTTCATCAATTTAGAAAAATGCCCAAAATAGTTGCTACTTATTTGAACTTGGTAAATCCGACAGAATATACTGGTCACTGCTTTCGTCGGTCTTCTGCAACAATATTGGTTGACTCTGGTGCCGACATAACTAGTTTAAAGAGGCATGGCGGATGGAAGTCATCAAACGTTGCTGAAGGATATATCGAAGAATCGCTTAACAATAAGGTTGAGGTGGCAAATAAAATTTTCACAGTACAAAATATTCAACAAAATGACCCTACCACCCTGCATGTTGTCCAAAATGTTTCTCATAGTTCTAAGAGTGTTCCTCCAATGTTCAATAATTGTACTAACTGTCAAATTACTGTAAATATAACAAATTGATCTTAAAAATGTATTCAGCAATGACTTGATGTTTTCAAAATATAAATTAATTCCTTACAGTAAGGAAATGACATTTCCTTACAGTAAGGAAGTCCTGACTTTTTCTTCAAGAAATTTTGACATTCCTGTCAAAATTATTTAGCGATTTGCGGAAAATTATCTTTTTTCGTCGACGTCTAAAAAGGTAGTGGCGCCCTAAGTTCTTATAGTCTGTCAACCCTCTGGCATACCTAGTGTGGCATCAACATGGAATCAATCCACCCTTGAGAGAGTCTCTAGCCGGGATCTGTCTCTTAAGGAGAGAACAAGTGTTACGCTGGACTTGGAAGAACTTGAGCTGAACATATGTAACAGAAACACAATAATAGTGGGAAAAAAGCGACATTATTATTAGGTGTTAAGGTAGGGTATATAATTTACTAATATACTCTTCACAAGAAACCAAAATCCTGAGCTCTTGGGCAATCGTGGCAAAAAGGAAATAATTGCTTTTTATTGAAACATTATACTGAAAAAGCTAGTTAATTGTAGGTGAAACTTGTAATTTCTTTTTTAAACCAAGTGCACCTCTGCCTGGAGAAATCCTGTTTGATTTCTATAAATGCTACATATTATATGGACCATAATAATTTCGGACAATTTTGATTGGTATAAGGAAAGCTTTAATTTTATTAGAATTGTACAATAAACTTAACAGTAAGTTCAGCTGCTCCATGGGTGGAATTTTTAAAATCATTCTTTTTTCTACGTTCTACGTGCGTTTTAACCCACTTTCCTGCACGCATTTTAGTTTTGGGAAAGTAAAATTATGCAAATTTTGACCTTATTAGATAGTTTTTTACTTCGGAAGTTATAACTATTGTTACAACAGGTGAATAAATATTTACGAAATAGTCCATCAAATGAAATCTACATATTTTCTAGCCTTTTGTTGCATTTCTAATTTTTTGAAAATATAAAATAATGAAGATATTTTGATATAACCCTGTACATTCTTTAAAGTAGTAGCTTCGCGTCGTTCGGCTCAACTGCAGTCGCGTGCGGGAAAGTATCACTTTCCGCACTTGTTAGGGAAATAACTATTTATCAAGGACATTAATTGTTCCATTTCATCCTAGTAACAGAGCTGTTATAAAACAGCTTTATGAATGTTTTTTTAATTCTCATTAGACATTTATAAGTATTACAAGAACTGTTTTATTATAGCACCAAGTGACATCTACAGAGCATGTCTAACAGGTGATTTGTTTTATAATCTGCACAAATTCTATGCTTATAAGAACCGTAAGAACATTGTGAAAGTGTTTATCAAACAGTGGCTGCATTATAAAATACGTTCTGTAAGCGTTCTAGAAGCCATTATAAAACTCAAATTATTAGTTGGATAACCGCAGACATGGAAACTCCAACTTCGACTACTGGTGAATATTTGAGGCTTCACCTAGCAGATACCGGGTATTTATAATTACAACCACCATAAGCGCCTAGATGCAGTTAATATCATTTAAGTAATGATTATTTAATCACTTACCCGAATAAAAGCTTCCGTGTCCTCTGCGAAAGATGAAGAAGTATACAGTGCTTTTAAATCTAGTCCTGCTTGTTCTCTATTCTCTTCAGCTACATTCAATGATTCAGAGATAAGCATTCGAGCGTCGTCATCATATGTTTTTGACGCAGTCGCAAACTGTTCATCAGTCCATCCTAAAATAATTATGAATGTTTTACACAAATGAGTCAAAGTATAGAACTCAAAATGTACCATAGGTTAATATTAATTTCTCATTTTCACGCCAATAGATGAAGGACGTATTTTTTCCGCCTCGATCGTCTGATTTAACTATTTTTTTATGGGGCCACTTAAAACAAAAAGTTTTCGCAAATGATTGAAACCATAATATTAAAGACTTGAAACGAGCTATCATTGATAATGTTAACGAAATTACCCCAGAAATGCTGCGAAAGACTCACAAAGGATTTAGAAAGAGAATTGAGAGATTTTAGAAGCTGGGGTAGGATATATTGAATAGATATTTTTTGTTTATTCATTGTTCCTTACATTATTATTTTCTATTGTATTTTTGTTATAATGTTGTAAGGTATGAATAAATTTCGGTTTGAACGGATGAATTTTGTTTTGCTTAAATATTTTCTGTAAGTGGTGACTCTTTCTTTGCTGAATAGTTAACATTTTTAACAAGTATTTATTAGAGAATGACAATTTGGAAATTATTTATAAAAGTTGACAGTTACTTGGTACATCGTAAACGTCAATCACTAGATTTAGATTAGATTTTAAGAGGTGGCTTTTGGCCTATTTCACTTCGACCTTTTCAGATCTATTGTGATCCTCTAAACTCTAGATTACATTCTCCAGCCTAACTCTTTTTGAAAAGTCTATTAGTGTGGAGACTGAACCTTTCATATAGCTCTCTGCCAATGGCTTTTCTTCGTCTGATGCAAAAAACCGCATTTTTGCCAGGCTATCGCACTGGCATAGAATGTGTTCTGCCCTTTATTCTTCTAGGTGACAAAACCTGCACATATCTTCGTGTGTCAATCCCATCAGCTTTGAATGTCTATTGAGCTTACAACGCCCCGTTAACAGACCCACTACAGCTTTGACAGTTTTCCTATCTTTGGCCATCAGATCTAATATTATGAACTGTTTCGCTCGCCTCTGTCCTGGAGAGTTCCTCCACTCACTAGATTAATACATTATTTTCGAACTTAGTGCAAAAAATCATACGGTTTTCATAACCTAACCTAACCTAACCTAACCTAACCTAACCTAACCTAACCTA
>CAJUYH010008965.1:0-14570 GCA_910591685.1 Galerucella tenella
TGTTTTTATTTTGAGCTTTAACTTGTTGTATTCTTCTGAGGTACTGTGTTCTCCAACATACAATTTCTTCAGAATCAATTAGCATTGAGTGTCTGCCCATTTTTTCAAATTTAAAGTTTAACTCATGTAACATTTTCCATAGTTTATCCCGGCTTATTGTGGGTAAATCAACATCATTCGTAATGGCTTGCAAAACTTTATCTAATGTTGGTATTTGCTTGTTTATAAAAAATGAGCTTACGAATAGCATTTTTAAAAAACTCGTCCACGTTGACTTTTAATAGTTTTGGTCTACCTGGTTTCGGCTTTGAGGTTACTCCACCTGATTTTTCCTCCTTTAGAACTCTATATATTGTAGATTTTCCATATCCCATTGCCTTAGATGTTGTTTCAACTACACTGTCAATAGTGTTTGAGGGATTTTGATGTTTGAAATAGTGGTACACATTCACTACAGCACTCTTTTCATTGAGCGATAAATGGTCTAGTTTTAATTTTTTCACTGGCGTATACTCACAAACTGCGTCCATTTTTAGTCACTACTATTTGTCACGTTTATCGAAAATCAAATAACTGCATTTCTAGAAACTTGAGCACTATTTAAGTCAAAATATCTGTCATTAGAAGCTGTTGCCATTCGGAGGTCGTTAAATAACAATTATCCCTTTCTAATCTGGTTACGCCTATGACGCACGTTAATCCTCTTAGGCCTACTGTAGTAACAATGAAAGATCATAAAATAATGTGATTACAAATATTGAAGTTTTACCGCACGTACTGTACTATAGTTTTGCATACCGAATTCGTTTCTATTCTGGGAATTTACTCTCTCTTGATTTTCAAATACAGTATAGGCTATGACTTCTCGAATATTTGAGAATTAAAACTGCAATTATAATTAAAAATGATTCGTCTATTTTTTTTTTAAAAAAAATTTCATTATTTGATTTAATATATACATACTTTTAAAAAAAGAAATTGATATTTATGAAGGATTCGATCCTGTATCTAAATTATAAAATTCTTTTATTTATAGAGATCCAATATTTTCACTTTAACTTCCATAGAAAAAATTTAAACATTAATAAAAATATTTAAATATTTAAATCTCCGCACTCTTGTGGGTATGAGCTCATTCTGGAGTTCGTTGACGTTATAATATCAAAAACAACACACTCCTAATTATTCGTTTGCGGTTCTTCGAAAACGCCCGCATAATCAATTTGGTAATTTTTTTATATAGAACGGAAAAACGTTTCGGAACTAATCAAGTTTTATTTTCGTGGAGAGCGAATTAAATTTTCGTAAAAAAAACCTGAAGAAAAATGAAACGAGTACCATACTGTGCTATTGTTATCGAATTTACGACTGCCTGCTGTTGGTTTTGGTCTTAACTCAATCATGTTGGCATAAGTAGGCTCTTCCCAAGGATAATTATTGACAGTTAGGTTACGATTATTGACCTCAAAATCATACTGAATCTATTCCTATCTCATGATAACTGCTCGAAACCGGAATAAAATACAAATCCTCCGTAATTATTTCATCGAAAACAATCTAAAAGATAATGTTTTCCACTTTATCCACCAGGGAGTGCTTAGAGTTTATAAATAAAACCATAGAACGCTCCTGTTGTAATTGTTGTATGTAAGAGCTCCGGGTGTCAATGGATAGAATCAAGGAAGAGATCCGTACATTGGGGGAGGCGACCCTCTTCAGAATATTAATGAGATGCGGTTGGGTGGTTAACAGATTATTGAATTCAAACGTATATACCTACAAGAAATATGCATCAAAAGGAATTAAATAACAGATTTGTTCGACTGGAAGGGAGTAGGCTCTTGGAAAGACCTCTGCGACGTGCAACGTCTTAAGGAATGATATACATGACAAATCTGTTGCCATTTAAAATTTGTTAAATTCTCTGAGGATGATAGCAATAAGACAATAAAGTAAAATGAGGGTATAAACCAGTTTGAGGTATTAAATATCGACACTGTTTATGAAAAAGGGTTTTATTTTGAAAACTAGAGGACTCGACAGATATTGTCCTGTGCTAACTGTGAATATGTTCTATTTTCCTGAATTTTCTTACAACTTCTCGGGCAAACTCATTTTTTAATGACCTTACCAAAAAACTCATATGCAAAATGTCAACTATATCCGACCAGCCGTTTAGGAGAAGTCCAATATGAACCCAATTGCAGCGCCACCTACTGGAACCAATTGTGAATATAAACCATTCTCGAATCCACTTGAACACACACAAAAAATTTCATTAAAATCGGTCCAGTCGTTTAGGAGGAGTTCAGTGACAAACACACGCCAAGAAGAAAAATATATTCAGTGTGGAAACCACCACCCGTACAGTAGCTAAATATGGATTTTTCAAAAATCTAAACCAACTAATTATTAAACGTATTTGTATATTAAACAAAACCTGCTACGCCCATGGATGGTATCATAAATACCTAAAATTTGCCTAAAAACGCCAATAATTAGACAAAATCGGTAAATAATGTGGATTGTTTTTTATTCTGTCAGTTGTTGATGTGTTGACAGTTTATACTGAAAAAGTAAAATCTTTGTCAAACACTCTTTCCTTGTCGACATAACAATGAAATATTTAACTGAGACTCACCGAATTGAGATTTTAATGATGATCGGGTACGGGGATAACTGCAGAAGTCAAGTTGAAGTGGCAAACTCATTTAGTCACAGGTATCCCGAATTGCCTAATATTTCACAAAGTACTGTGTCTAAAATTCATGCACAATTCAGAGAACTTGGACATGTCAAACCATAAACCATTGAAAAAAAAAACACACTTCGTTGAAGATGATGTGAAAGTGGATATTTTGTTAAGTGTCGAAGAGAATCCAACTTCAAGTACACGTCAAATTGCCCGTGCAAATAATGTTAGTCATACAACTGTTTTAAGATGTCTTCATAAAGAAAAACTTCATCCCTACAAATTAACTTTTGTGCAGGAGTTAAAAGAAGACGATCTAGATCGTGGAATGGATTTCTGCGGAAAATTGATGAATAAGCTGAACAGAAATGAGATAGCTCTTGGTACCATTCTTTTTTCTGACGAATCAACATTCACATTGAATGGAGAGGTAAACCGACAGAACTCAAGATATTGGTCAGCAGAGAATCCTAATTGGATGCTGGAGACACATACTCAGTACCCTCAAAAGGTGAACGTTTGGGCCGGTATCATAGGCGACCATATTATTGGTCCTATATTTATAGATGGAAATTTGACAACTGAAAAATATTTGAATATGGTTAGAAATGAAGTTATTCCTGCGTTGGCAAACTTATATCCCAACGCAATAGATCGTAGCTTACCGGATGAAATTGTTTGGTTCCAGCAAGACTGGGCAACACCCCGTTATGCTTTAATGGTAAGAACTTATTTAGATGAAATCTTCCCCAATAAATGAATTGGACGAAGAGGTACTATTAAGTGGCCAGCTAGATCTCCAAACCTTACGCCGTTAGATTTTTTCTGTAGGGTTATCTCAAGAACAAAGTATATGCAACACAACCAACTAGCATTGTAGACCTCAAAGACAGGATAACTACAGAAATACGGAATATTTCACCTCAAACTTTAAACAAAGTTAAGGAGGAGTTCTATAGGAGACTGTGCTATTGCCAACAACTAGGTGGAGATCATTTTGAGCATTTATTTTAATGTATTAAAATCAAATACATCAGGAATTTTATGTATGTGTTTAATAACTGTAAAAATCAAAATTTCACCTTGTATAATTCATAATAATTGACCATACATTAATTAGTTTGTTGGAATCGGTTCATTAAGAGGATTTCAAAAATATGCAAATATACAGGGTGTTTCATTAAAAAAAACGACTTTGGCATACTTGCGTGAATCACCCTGTACATTTACATTTATGTTTACATATCGCACAACTCAATTCAAAAGTTGATGTGTCTCGGCATTTTTTATACTTTTCTAAAATAATGACATAAAGAATTTTATTCCATAAGAGGCTTCCACACTGTATAAATATATAGATAGCTATTTGTGTACCAAAGTTATACTTTGGCAATCTGTAGAGACTACCAAAGGACTTTCTGCTCGAAATACACACAAGATTTTTTCTACGATCACACCAAAAAAAAAAAATCAATTGCCCTTGTTTTGTACTAAGCAGTTTCCAGATTGCAGTTTCGTGTACCTATGTATAGTCAAAGTCAAATGAAACGCATAACTAGCTTAGGTTGACACTGCATTATTTAAACATCTGCTCTTCCCATTAAACCGATTTACGTTTCTCAGGTCACAATTAAAGTATTTCATATATATATATTTAATACATTTTAGCGAAGGCTTACAATAAATCATTGGAACTAATTGAATTTTTATGAATTTTGGTGTGCGTTGTGCGTTTTATTTGACTTTGACTGTACGTAGGCAACACTTATTACATTAATGTCAGATATTTTTTAGATTTTCCTATTTCTCATTAAATTATTACGGAAAATAGTGTTGGATGCTTTAACATATTAGAAAATCAACTAAAATATTTATTTATTCTACAGTTTATATAGCTCTCTTTTATCTATAAATAAAATTAGGCGTGCGCCAAAGTTACTTTCTGCGTTAGAGCGCCAATGATGTCAAATTATGATAGAAACATCAACTTTGCAGTTGCTTTTCAAGGCACAAAAGACGACTTTGGATAGTGGTCGTAGAAAAAAGATATTCTATTATCGAGAGTTTCCATCCCCTCCCCTTGCCTCTGCCGATTTTCGCTTTAATTCTTCCATAAACTTTAACCGGCTCCTTTTAGGCAGACTTGATTTTCGAAAACAGGAAGCAATCGCAGTATGGCGCATGTCTGAGCACTGGAGTGTCTCTAGCGGCTAAATATCGCTTGAGATCTACGACTCCGGTCTTTTCGCTCTCTCACAGACTCTTCTTCTTTCAAGTTCAATTCGTCACGTATAATTTTTCTGACAGTTTATGAGAATTTTCCTTAGAACTTTTCTATCCTACCTCGTAATTTGAAATGAAAAAATAAAGCTTAGCTAAAACATTAAAGAAAATTTTTTCTTTCAAGTCGATCAAATCGTCGATATTGTTTATTAATGAAATAAATATCCATGTAATGTATAATCTGTAGCAATGCCCGCTGGTCGATGTATACCTGGCACTAGAAACAACTTACTGTGATTAACATATTTCTCTCGTAAATGGGAGACACACGTTAATCACCAGGAAACAGACTGGTCTGGCACTCTGATAATGTTTCTACCAACGGATTGGCTCCCAACAGTCGACAAAGAAAGAAAAACAACTACAATAATATTCAAAATAAGATACATTGGTCCAAAGTAGCATCTTAAAAGAAAATACTTGATTGATTATTAAATATTGTCCAAGTGAAATCTTTGCAAATAGTCTAGTCAACAAGTGCCTTTTTGGTCAACTTTTTTCAGCAGTCTCCGAAAATTATGATCGAGGTGTCATTCGATTCGGGATGGCATCTAGATGATTTTTGAAAAAAATGAAGTTCCGCAAACAAAAATTGCAAAAGTTATTAACAATTAACTAAAAAAGGGGGGGTTTAGTTTTTTGCAAATATCTCAAAAACTAATAAAGATTTTTCAAATTAAAAAAATGATTTGAAAAGAGGAGGAAATTTCCTAAAAAAAACCCTGACTCCCGGAACTGTAGGAACAATATTTATAATTTTCCCAGAGGGATGAAAATACGGCCGAAAACGGGTGTTCTGGCTTCACGTCTTTTTTAGTTTTTGAGATATTTGCAAAAAACTAAACCCCTTTTTTTTAGTTAATTGTTAATAACTTTTGCAATTTTTGTTTGCGGAACTTAATTTTTTTCAAAAATCATCTAGATGCCATCCCGAATCGAATGACATCTCGATCATAATTTTCAGATACTGCTGAAAAAAGTTGGCCAAAAAGGCACTTGTTGACTAGATTAAAATGAGTAGAGGGCAGACACTCTTTTGTGTAGGGTTCATAGTTTTTTATCTAATTTGTTATAATTTATAATATACTAAGCGAAGCTATGAAGATAAATCGCAAAAGTAAAAACAATCTGCAACATAAATTATATTAGCTTCACTTTTGTGTTTTTATAGATATTGGTATGGAACCATTCGTGTGCGATTATTATACACTCGATACATAAATTCTTCTTTTATTGTGTTTTGATTTTAATAAAACAATCTGATTTATTTCAAACCCAACTAAATGTAGATAAAACCTTTTAAATATGTTTTAAAACATTCTCAAAATAAATTTTACTGTTCCAAGATAAGCAATATTGAATTCTCTAAAAATAACTGGTTATTGATAAGAATCGGTGTTATCGAAATGCCTCCCGTTTTTTCAGGTACCTATTTTCATAGATGAAATGCCTCCCGGGTACAATCGAAATGCCTCCGGGTCCTTAATCATTTATGGTAATATTTTGTGTGCTTAATCTTTGTATAATGACACAATGTTGCCAAATTATAATTTGAATAGGTAAATATATATCTATTTTTATTTTTCTAATTCTTATGCACTGTACATAAAATCTGTTAACAAAATATTTCAGAGTACGACATTTTTGTTTAGAAAATAAAATTGTTTACAATTAAAAACAAAGCCGAAGTACACTTAGTTGTTTATAATAAATATCCTTTCTATAATGATGTGATTACTTAATCAGTGTACATTTTTGTTTAGAAAATAAAATTGTTTACCATTAAAAATAAAGCCGATGTACCTACACTAAGTATTCTAATTGTTTTGATCTAACACGATTCTAATCTCTAATCTATTCCATGAATAGGGTAGTTTGCACCTACTAAATCTGGTAATTAGTTGTTTATAATAAATATTCTTTCTATAATTATGTGATCACTTAATTTTTGTATAAATACTTCAAGTTTATTAGTTCTTGTCTCAGTTTTGTCGATTTAAAGCTTGTATCAGTTTGTCAATTTTAAGTTCAAATTGTGTTTAAGTGGATTAAGTTATAATATTCGAAATAATGGAATCAACGATGTGTTCGAGTCAAAAGGGCAAACCTTTAATATCAATTGATGGTTTCACATTCGGTTTTCAAAAAATGTTGGCCAAAGATACGGTAAAGCGATGGACATGTACTAAGAAAACCTGCAAAGCATTTGTGAAAACGCAGGGATGTGACAATTCGATAATTGAGTCGATATTAGATCACAATCACGAGAAGTTGTCTGCCGAAGTGTCCAATAGGAAAGCCGTAAGCAATTCGATAAAAAGAGCAGCCGTGGAAGATATCAACGAAAAACCAATGAAGCTCATATGTAAAGAACTTAAGAAGACGAATATAGAGACATTTACTACCAACGATATCTATAGGGTGAGACAGAATTTATATTACGCTAGAACAACTAATTCTTTAATTAAACTTCCTAAAAGTATATCTGAATTTCATATTGCTATCGATTCAACTTCGATTATTACAAATAGGAACGAAAATTTTATAATTAAAAATGACAAAGATAATCACATTGTTATATTATCCTGTTCTTCAAATCTTTCTTTTCTTTCGACTGTTTCCAATTGGTATGTCGACGGAACTTTTGAGTACTGTCCTCGCTTTTTCACCCAATTGTTCACTATACATGGCTTAAAAAATGGACATTATATTCCTCTCGTCTTCTGTTTACTTGAAGATAAAAAGTCATCTTCTTATTATCTCGTGTTTAAATATATCATAGAAGAATGTATTAAACTCAATTGCCCTGTATCCCCTAAAGTAATAACTTCAGACTTTGAAATTTCTATACATAATGGTATCCGTAAGGCATTCCCTGAAGCAGATCTTCGTGGATGTCGTTTTCATTTGGGTCAGGCTTGGTATAGAAAGCTTCAAGCACTGGGCTTAGCTCCAGAATACCAGAAAAAAGGTGCTGACTCAAGTGAAATTACCCATTTTCTGTCATATATTTTTGGCCTATCATTCTTAGATCCTGAAGAAGTTGGCGATTTTTTTGCAATAGATTTGTCCGAAATTAAACCAGTCGATGAAAGGGTCACTCAGTTTTGTGATTATCTTGTGGATAATTATATATCGGAAAATTCGAAATTTCCGCCACATCTCTGGGCTGAGCACTCTTCATCTTTAGAAAGAACCACAAACCCATGTGAAAGTTTCCATTCCAAGTATAACTCGTCTTTCTACTGCCCTCATCCAAATATAAATAATTTTATTGAGATTATTTTACAATTTCAAATAAATACCTATATTAAAATAAATTCTGTCTCGGTACCAAAAAGAATTGTTGAGGAAAGTACAGCAAAAATCAATTTTGTAAATGAAAAAATATTACAATTAAGAGAAGGTACAATAAATAAATTAGAATTTGTGAAACTAGTGTCATACAAATTTAGGAAAAATAATTTGTAAGTTTGTAAATTTCTTCTGATGATTTGTATATAAAATTGAATAGTTCAGTCTGCAGACTGAATTTTATTGTTTGAGTCGTAATTTTCTTAAAAATTGGTGTTTTTAAATTTTCTGCGATGATAATATTATGTAATTTTGTAAGTTTCTGCTGATGATTTGTTTTAATAAATGTATAAAATACTTATCATGTCTTTATGTTTTTGATCAAAATAATCAAAATATTAAAACCAAAAAATAATGGTTAATATTGAGTTATTAACGAAATTCTATAAAAGGACGAAAGTTTGGCAACGTCTCACCTTCGTACAAAGATTAGAAGCTGGTAATTTATTTAGAGCTTAGGAGGCAATTCGTATGTGACCCTTTTAGCGACAGGTAAGAAACCCTTTTTCGGGAGGCATTTCGTATCCGGCCATAAGAATAATACCAGTACTTTTTTAAATGTGAATACATTTTTCAGTTTCAATAAATTGGATGATTTTACAGTTAAGAATAATTAACTGTAACTACAATATCTATTGTACAAAATAATTAGTTAATGATATATTATTTTCATAATCTTATCAAATAACTAAAATAAAACGAAACATGTAAAAAGTTTAACGTAAGTCAACTTTGACAGAAATAGTTGACTATTAACATTTCATAGTTACCGTTGGCAATCCAATGTGGAAATTTTTCGAGAAGGGTAAGAGAAAATATTGCTTGCGTTCACAAGTGAAATCTCATCTCCCGCTAGTACCCAAACATTAAATTTAGCATTGACATTTGCCCCCTGTGGGCTAGACCCTTGAGCTGCATTTCAATAACGATTCTAAAGTAAAGGCTTTAAAAATTAAGCTGGAAGGCAGTCAAAACTAAAAAATGTGTACTTTAAACACTGAAAATCCGGTCTTCCAAAATTTGACACATACTAAATGCGCTTATCTCGGGAACTTATCCATTTGATATTGATGGTTTTTTTTTGTAAATTGTCGGTCAATACTGTTAGTTGAAATTTTAAAAAAGTGTTAAATTTGAATACATATATGGGGTACATAAAAAATGTAAAGATGTTTTTTGAAACAAGTAAATTTGTCGTATCACGGCTCCAGGTTAAAACATTTTTTCTATCGTTCTTTATCAAGTAATCCCAAGTAAAATTAACAAGGCGCATGGCTTTGGACCCATTCAAAAATTGATTATATTGAATAATAGAAATGACAATCAATCATTGGGTTTACGCTTCCCCTTCTTGAATAACTTGTGCGTGTTACAAAGTATTGGATATTTTTCAAGAAGTGGAAGGGTGAATCCATGTATTTATATACAATACTTAGTAACGTGCCCATCAAGTTATTCAAGAAGGGGAAGGGTAAATCCAATGATGGATTGTCATTCCTATTATTTGAAGAGGTCCAAATCCATGCGCATCCTTAATATTACTTGGATCTTGGATCTGTTTTAACGTGCCGTGATTCGACAAATTTACTTTGAAACACCCCGTAGGTAAATGCTTCCAAACATAGGTACTGAATCTAACAACTATTTGCGATGCCAGACTTATCTTTTTTCGGGTTGTTTTTGATGTGTTTTTACTAGAAAGTCCTTCTTTGAAGACAGGTATATAGATGTCCTTACCCGATGAATTATTTCAGTATTTGCTACATAAATAAACAATAACAATAATTCATGGCTATTTTATTTAAAACAGAACTATAAATAAATGTTCAATTAATTGTAAACATTACATAGAAAAAGTGAAACTTGTAATTTGTTATTATCAGTACCATAATTCTTCTAAATAGATGGTGGACATTCTGGTCAAGGTTTTTATTAAAAACTTTCATCAAGGTTCGACTTGAAAATATTGAAAATGATCAAATTGAATAAACATAAAAAAATAACATTAATCGTGGTGGTGGTGGTGGTTGAATGATAGGAATTACATCCAATTATATTTATTAGCACGTACTTAAACTGTGCAAATTATGTCAACACACCTAACTGATGAAGGCTACTTAGTCAGAAACACGTGTTTTGAGTATTAAAATCTTCTATGTAATTTTTTTAGGTTACTTTTTACCCTTGGTTAAAAGCAAATTTATTTTGCTTCTCGTACTTTTTTAGAGGTTGTTGATTTTTGCAGTTTCTGACGACAGAAAAGAAATTTTTAATATTTTAACTGCTTTTTTCCATTTTTGCATCATTTGGAACGGTAGTTATTCCACTCGCTTGATAGTACATTCAAAATAGAGTTTTTGAAGGCGTTGACTGCATCTTCTGGGGACTTGATTGACCACGCAGTTTATTCTAAATTCGTCTTTAGGACTTAGATCGTGACTGTATGAAGGATCGCCCAACAATTTGAAGTTTTATTGCTTTAAAAACTCAATTGTTTTTAGAGCTGTATGGGAACTTGAATTGTCTTGGTGAAGGATCATTCTTTTTTGATTAAAATTTTCGACAAACAAATCTTTACCAATCAACAGATAGAGTTCATATAATAACCCTTTTGGTGAGTGTCATCGATTGTTAATATCCTTCTAACACAATACGTTGGAAGAAATGGAAAAAAGGCAGGTCTGTGATTTGATTATTTGATGTTTAGATTACGCGCAAGCGCGACCTATCAATCGGGAGAAGTTAGATGATTCAAAATAGGATGTAGACGTACCTTTCGTAGCGGCAATATGTCTTACGTCCTTTTCTAATGTTCCACTGACAGTTACGGTCAATTATTATTTATGAAAAGTGAATATTAATCTTATTGTTATATTTATTTAAATGGGTACTACAAAAATTTGCCTAGATACACGGATAAACATCAGCATTTTGAAAGTTCTCAAGTATTTTCAGTTAGAAAAAGAAGCTGGTAATTATTAATTTCATAGCATTTTCGAATTTGGCTGAATACGATCCTGATGATTTTATTTATCAAATTTAAGGTTTTCTATATGTCAAAATAGCAAATAAAATAGACGACACACCGAAAACGTCACAAACGATGACGCACATCTATTATTTTGATCTTATAGGAATTGTTGATATAATATGATCAGTTTTTGAAACGAATTGTGTCACTATCAGGAAACACTTCAAGAACGCCCAAACAGCCGACCAACGTTCATTTTCTGTCCACAGACAATACTGTATATTATATTTTTTGAATTTTCCGCTGTTAATTTTCTTATATTATAAGTTGATAAATAAGATTTTCATGTGTATGTCTGTTTTGTTTCAGCTTACGGTAAAGTGTTCCTAGTTCGAAAACGCGGCGGTTTTGACGACGGGCGTCTATACGCGATGAAAGTACTGAAAAAAGCAACGATAGTGCAAAAGAAAAAAACGACTGAACACACTAAAACTGAACGACAAGTGCTCGAGGCCGTCCGAGACAACCCCTTCCTAGTTACCTTACACTATGCCTTCCAAACGGATGCCAAATTACACCTCATATTAGGTAAGTTTTTTTGTATGTTTATTACTACCGTACCTTTTTTTATTTCAGTGGCGTACCATATTTTGTTGAATGTAAATATTTCAACTGCGTTACTTATTTACGTTACACGTTTTAGAGCAAATTCTCAAACATTTCACCCTTTAAGTTTTATCGTATGCAATTTTGTATACAGGGTTATTAGGAGGGTTATTAGTTGTGGGAGGGTCGGAAAATGGCTCTAGAGATCCCGAAAATCCGTTTTCCACCAATATCTCCCGAACTACGATCCCTAGAGAATTTTTGTTCAGACAAAAAATGAAGAACAGTTCATTACCTACAAAAGTTGTTCCCACAATTTTTTTCGTTACACCAATATTTTTTGCAAAAATGGTGGTTAAAAAGTTCGCAGTTTTCTGAAACTTAAAAACTGACGTTTCTAATCCTCAGGTAACCGTTGTTACGTCTTCAGTCAGAGCTTGATCACAAATAAAACACACGGGCGTACTAGAATCCTCTGCGACTTCCATTTTTCTACAGGAATGAACAATATTCATCAAATCATTAGATGTCATTTCACCCACAACAATATTAATGATCCTAATTAAAAAAATGAAACCTCACCGTGTGCTCCAAAAAAAAGAAGCTCAAGAATTCTCAATGTTTCCCTGTGTTTTTTATCAATAAAAATTTCAAAATTTATTATTTAATAATAACAATAAAATTAATAATGACTTGAATTTCACTTTTTACACTGGAATACTACTAATTTATTCTTGAAAAATCACGAAAGAGATAGTGTTTACATGTAAAATTTTCAGTGGTTGACAAACAATGCAGCAGAAAGCATCCACGTGTACACGCACTATAGCAGACGCCGTTGACCACACTATAGATGGGTGGCGTGGCAACGTGCGAGAATAAAATGAGGCATCCATTACAACAAATTTAGAATCAAATTTCTTTTTAATGCATCAAATAAAATACTTGATCCACATATCAAAGGAAAGTTCAGAATGTGACCTTTCATCGGGTATGATGCTTGACCGGGAAGAATTTTACTGTGAAGAGAAAAAACTGCTCGAAAAAACTCAGAAGAATAGCTGTCTTCCCTCAGGAAACTGGACATTTCCCTGATTTTACTGAAAGCCCAGGGATCTGGGCCAAAAAAAATTATACCATCGGCAAGAGGATATTCTAGCCTTTCTCCCAATATCAATTATAAGCGGGTTTTACAGTTAATCATCGAGAAATTCCCGATAAACCAGAGCGCTAGGGAAAACTCCAGAAACCCACAAAAATCGCCTCTTGGAAAACCCAGAAACCCACAAAAATCGCCTCTTGGAAAACACATTATTCAAAAAAATACGGGCGAATTATTGGTAGCATTGTTTCGGAATAAATAAAGGACCCACCAAAGAACCATTATCCAATAGGATTGGCTGAAATAACTCATAATATGAATAAATCCATGGAAGCATTAAAAATCTAGCAAAGACGAATTTTTGCCTGGTTTTCCAATGACCCAGGAGCACAAATTGAGTGGATATAAACACGCCTTAGTAGCCACAGATCTCTTCTTTCACCCGCACTTTGATTCATTAAAAAATATTGATTTTCACGCGAGTTATTAAAAAATTAGTAATTTACTTGGGGACGTCATGCCCTCAGAGCGTGCTCTCTATAAGCCGGCCTGGAGCTCAATTTTGGTTCGGCGTTCGGGCCATTTATCTCGAAAACTATCTAATTTTTCGAAAAAATGCTAGGGATCATTTTTGTGGGTAATGAACTACTCTTTATTTTTCGTCTGAACAAAAATTCTCCAGTGGTCAAATATCGACAGATATCGCGGGAAAACGGATTTTCTGGAATTTCAGAGCCATTTTCCCATCCTTCCACAATGGTCAGGTACCTGACATTTTGGGAATTTAATGTGCCTACCATAACCTGCAAATTAAAAAAATATTGCTCTTGCTGGACCAGTTGCCCATGTTGACACCTTCGTTTACTGGACTAATAAAAAATATATTATATAATAAGGTGGCATTGAAGAGTCGCGCGGATGCGGAATACACACTTAGTTTACTGAATTTTTTACGGGCAAGCCATTGATCGGACGAAAAAAACGCAAGAGACCTTTTTTATAGCGAAACAGTTCCCCTACACGGTGGTATTTTTTATTCTTTTTTTATTCTTCTCCACCTTCCTCCCAGCGTGAATTATTGAAAATTTTGATTTTTTTTTCTAATTTGGGAAATCGATAGACTGATAAACTTTTTTTTATATTAATCTACATACTTCGAGGTAATTTTTTGTAAAGGTTGGCGAAAAAATATATATATTATATATTTTTTTTTATTTAAGAAAAATAAAGCGCATCAACCCTTTAGGTTATTAGCGCTACCAAATGAACAATAAATATTTAAATATTAAGTACTATTACAGTAAAGATATAAAAAAAAAACAATTTTGGTAATAAATTAAACTTTGTGTAGAAACTGAATAGCACGTAGATAAGCTACCAAGTTTTCCATATTGTACTCTTCTCCTAGCAAGTGATACATAGTAGGTGGAGAGTATATTATATTATAAGGATTAAAAGGCGAATGCAAAATTGCGAGTAAAAATAGGCACTTTTAGTCCGTATGATATATACTATTTTTTTCTCCAACCAAGTCAAAATCAAAATAAATTTTAGTTTTATTC
>CAJUYH010008966.1:0-14566 GCA_910591685.1 Galerucella tenella
TATCTGTAGTATCTCTATCATCTCAAGGGTCTTGTGACATGGCCGATATTATGTTGGTACTTACATTGTTGTCAGATATTTCCTTTTTTCGGAATCCTGTATATTTTTTATCTTCTGAAACAAATCCTTGAGAAATACTGAATATTTTCACCAGTTATACCACTAAATGTCAAATTATTTCCGGAAAATTTTTCGAAGTCATGAATATTTTGAAAATTATCTCGAGTCGAAGACGAGAAAAAACTTCTACATCTCAAAAAATCCTTAAAAATGTCTCAAGTAATCAATGGGTATGTGCCAAATATGCCACCGTTGTAAGCCATTCAAGGTTATTGAAATGATCGACATGTTTATTGGCGCTACTAAATAAAGTAACCAATCAAATTACTCAATTTTAAGTCATGTGTCAAATTTCATCCAATCAATCAAGTCTGGATTACAGCGATAATACCCTACATGTGGTGTTTTCATTTTGGTGTTTTTTTTTATTAAACATTAATTAAACGTCAAACTGACAACTGGTTTAAAAATGTCGCGAAGATTTGGTATTGCATCTAATGATTCAATTAATGATATTATATTTAATAATATATTTTTTTTTATTGGTGAACCATTTTACCTATTTAAAGCACGCCCCAGCGTGTTTAAATCGAACTTTAAAAAACGCGCGTGTTTTAAAGTTACCGTGGCAACATCAACAACTGGAGAAACGAAGTCTAAATCTATGGTCTAAATCATGTCTAAATGACAATTTTTTTATTATTGATCTAACAGGAGTAGTTTGTAACGTCAAAACTTTTATTCGAACAATATTTAACAATGTCAAATTTATAAATTAAAATGGAAAGTGCCGTTGATATTGTTTGAAATATTATTATTTCGATTTTTCAAATCTTAGGAAATGGTATTCAAATTAATACTATTGACATTCACAGAACTCAATAAGGTTGAACTTCCATCAAAATACAAATTAGTTTATGTTTTTCTCATTTCCATGACAACGCAAGGTATACATCATATACGTCACGAATTCAACAATTTGACATTTAGTTCTTATTTCCATCTATGATTTCCATTTCTTGTTGTTGTAGTAGTTATAGACCGGTATTTATAATTTCAAAGTGCACCAATAAAAAAAATATCTAACTGGTCTTTAAAACACTTGCTCTATTTCGAGCACTACGGCTTCGCCGTCGTGCTCGAGAAATCGCGCGTATTTTAAAAACCTTAATATCCACTTATACTTTAATATACTATTTCACAATTGTAGATTTAAATGAAAATCAATAATATTTGTTTGATTAAAACTAATAAATTATTAAACGTCAGATTGACAATCAATTTTTTGATTTCTACAAAGTAAAAAATTATCTTATCGAATACTCCTCGGGTCTTGATAAATACTCAAAATTTTGTCATATAGAGAATGCTTCAAAATGATCTCGGTATTATCAAGACCCTAGGGGTATTACTACTGAACACATTATGATGTCATATTTCAACTCAAATACATGCGACACGATTTTGTCAGGAGACAACCGACCTGTTTCATAAAGCACTCATCCCACTTCGCTCCACTCATGCCTCAGAAAACTCCTGACTAAAGTATCGTTTTTGACACTTGGTACTTAATATACTATTATATGTTGCAACTGTCAATTAACAGGAGATGTCATTGTTAAAAAGTACATAATGAAACTCTGATACCAATAAGAAGTCTAATTTAAATTAAAATTGAAACAATGTTCATCAGGTTAGTCAATCAGAAACGAAGAAAATTAAGTTTGGAGAACAGGAGAAGCGGAAACATTATCGAGCTTTGTGCAAAACGTCTGCTCCAAACGTTGAAGATGCTATCAAAATTATTAATACATTGACAGCCCCATTAGAAGTACTTCAAACAACACCCATTCGAGTATTACATAGGAGAACACAGTTGGTCAGAAGTAGATTTATTCACCAGCTAAAGGCTACTCTTGTTGAAGGTATGTTTAAAACGTATAAATAATTTCATTAATTTCGAAAATATAACAATCTTTGAACTAACTTGACGAAAAAACGTGTTGAGCAACACGTGCTTATGTATTGAGATGTTTGTAGAATGTTGCCTCCTCGGGGCACTGTTTCAGTTTCAAAAATAACTACGGGGAATTAATTGTGAAATTTAAAAATTATTAGATAAACAGGAAATAAAATGGAGAATAATCAACAAAATACTTCTGTTGCTATTTGCTGGATAAATTGGTGAGGAGGCTGAGCCTCTTCAGCCTCCTTCGAGGAGCCATCACTGTTATAGATATGGACATATACATACAGAGTTGGGCAAAAGTCCGGGACCGGACAAATATCGAGGAAAATATAAATTTAGTGAAAAGTTTTCTTATACCACAAATTTTACTCCAACTTGAACTCAAACTTATGATCTTGGCCTAGTTGTTGTAAGAAACTAAATAGATCATGTTTTAAGCCTCTAGCTAGAAAGTATTGGATTCTGCTATCCTATACCGAGTGGTTAAAAAGATATAGCCACTCTCACAGAAAAATCACTATCCACTTAGAAACATTTTATGAAATAACAAAAAACAAGAAAGTTTCACACAACATGAGTGTTATGTTGAAGATTGGTTTAATAATTTTTATTTAGAACATTAAGTCGTCTTCATACCCAAGCCGGGTCGTACCACATATACGGTGGCTAAATCCTTTAGACCCATTAGCCTAACATCCTTTGTACTGAAAACACTGGAGAGGGTGGCTGATCGATACATAAAGGAAAAGGTTGGGCTTAGGTATCCTTTGCACAACAACCAACATGCTTTTAGGTGTGGCAAGTCAACTGAAAGTGCCTTACACCAACTGGTAACTCAGGTGGAGAAGGCGCTGGAAAATGGCATGATCGCCCTGGGAGCTTTCTTGGATATACAAGGGGCGTTTGACAGCACCCCTGTAGGATCCATGTGTAGGGCTGCGGCAAATCATGGAATAGAGCCAATGATCACTCACTGGCTTGGGGCCATGTTGTGCAACCGTACAGTAGAGGCCACATGGAAAGACCATGTGGCAAAAGTAATCGTCGCTAGGGGATGTCCGCAAGGGGGTGTTCTTTCGCCCACATTGTGGAACCTAGTCATTGACGAGCTAATAACCCTTTTAAACGGTGAGGGCTTTCTAACGATTGGGTATGCCGATGATATCGTTGTCCTTGTTGTTGGAAAGCACATTACCGTTCTCAGGGACCTCATGCAAAGGGCTCTGAATAGGGTACATGGGTGGTGTAACGAACACGGACTTGCAGTTAATCCTGCCAAGGCTGAGATAGTTGCTTTCACCAAAAAGAGAGGTATAAGACCTGAGGGTCTAAATCTTGATGGAGTACCACTGCCGGTGGTTGAACAGGTGAAGTATCTAGGAGTGATCCTTGATAAATCACTGACATGGAAGGCTCATCTTGATAGTCGCCTAAGCAAGGTGACAAACACGTATTGGGCCTGTAGGAGAGCCATTGGTCCGAGGTGGGGACTGACCCCCAAAACGATCATATGGTTCTATAGAGTGATTATGCTGCCTATGCTCACATATGCGGCTCTGGTCTGGAGGCCGAGGGTAACCTTGGTCACGGCTAGATCGCAACTGGCACGCCTTCAAAGGGTGGTCAGTTTGGGGGCAACTGGCTGCATGAGAACTACACCAACTGTTGCGATGGAGGTGATCCTTGGTCTTCGGCCTCTTCACCATGTGATCGAGGCTGAGGCGGGGAGGGCTTTCCTGCGCTTGAAACGGCTGGGATACGTGCGAAGAGGGGAAGAGTGCAGGCACGTCAAGAAGCTCCGGCTCCTGGAAGATATTCCAGTTCTGGCTCGAGCGGCTGATGAATGCCTGCGTAAGTACTACTTCGCTACCCCATATAGGGCCATGATACGGGATAGAGAGTCCTGGGAAAAAGAGAGGAATACACAGCCTAATGGGACCGTCTGGTACACAGATGGCTCATGCTCCGGTGATAGAGCAGGGGCTGGAATTTACTCCAGGAACCCAAGAACACAGGTTTGTGTACCATTGGGTGAGGGTGTATCTGCATATCAGGCCGAGATATATGCTATCTTGGAATGTGCGCAGATAAACCTAGACAGAGGTTATGTGGATCGACGCATAACCATATACTCCGACAGTCAGGCAGCAATTAAAGCCCTGAGTGGGTATACCAGCAACTCAGGACTTGCTAACGAATGTCGAGAACTACTTGCTAATCTTGCAAGGCGGAACGTGGTGCGGCTAGAATGGATTCCAGCCCACTCTGGTTTTGAAGGCAACGAGATGGCGGATGCACTGGCTGCGGAAGGGGCGGCAGCTCCTTTCTGCGGCCCGGGCCCGACCCTGGGCCTAACAAAACAAAGAATACGCAAGGAGACGAAGAAGTGGCTAAGGAATCAGCACCTCGCTCATTGGAATGCTCTGCAGGGTCCTAGACAATCCAAACTTCTACTGAAGGGATGGACTGATGGACACGCCAGGGCAGCCACTGAACTACCAAGGAGTAGGCTAAGGAAGATAGCAGGACTCCTAACAGGGCACTGCTGTATGAAGAAGCACCTCTACAATCTAGGAGTAGAGGAAAGTTCCCTATGTAGGGGTTGCGGCATGACTGATGAAACGTCAGTTCATGTTCTCTTAGAGTGTCCACACTGGGCTGTATTACGCAGGCGACTCTTCGGAGTCACTGTCATGGCTCCTGGAGACACAAGCAGGCATCCACTGAAAAAGGTTGTGGCCTTTATTGAAGGGCTCGGCTTCATGGATGACTAGGTAGCAGGATTGGCACAATGGGCCCGCCAGTGGCCTCAGTGTCGGAACCTTGGCTTGAGTTGTCCAGGACAAGGCTCGCCTGCACATTTAGTAGTAGTAGTAGAACATTAAAATATAAAATGAATAAAAACGGAACTAACAACAAACAGCTGAAAGTAATAAACTTTTTGTTTTTTGTTATTTCATGGAATGTCTCCAAGTGGATAGTTATTTTTCTGTGAGAGTGGCTATATCTTTTTAACCACTCGGTATACCAATGTCTCCTGTGTGGTTTGACAGACGTCGGACTATTCTGCCTGGGATATGCCGATGATATTGTCATAACAACCAGGGGAAATTCGAAAAAACATTAATGACATCGTACAAAGAGATCTGAACTATACAAATAGCTGGTGTAGGGAAGTGGGACACCAAAACCATCTAAATTGCCTTCACCAAGAAAAGAAAACTCGAAACTTGATTGATACGAGGTTGAATGGAAACAAGAAATTATGTATATAGGTTTGACCCTAGGTAAACACGAAAAGAAGATTATATACAAAGCAAAAACGGCTCTAATGGTGTGCAGGAATCTGGCAGGGAAAAACTGGGAAACTGTAACCGAAAAATCGTCAGCTGGATGTACACTGCCATAGTAGACCAATTATCAATTATGGAGCCATTGCGTGGAGTAATAAAACTAGCCTAGTGACGACGAGATAAAACCACTCTACAATTCAAAGACCAGTCAGACCAGGAACCAAGCACTCTAAAATCTTGGGAAATCCCCAAGTATATTTCAAGCGGTAATTAACTCCATAAGAAAGTGTGCCCAGATCTATCTAGTGCCAGTGAAACGAGAAATGTTAAATGACGCCTATGAAAAAAAAATGGTGAATATACCCCGTTGGGTGCCAATGCAACAAGTTATGATGATTGACGTAAAAAAAATGATGGTAATCACTGCAGGTTCTTGCCTGACTGACCGAATAAATTCGGAGGTAAACTAAGCCAGTACGCAGGACTTTGTTACCTAATGAAACTTGAGAAAAATTTTTATTTTTAACAGGACTAGTAAAAAAGAAAAACTATTTTAGGGCGCCATTAATTCTCTTTCCTAAAAGAAAATTGGAAAAAAATCAAATTTTAAAGGTCAGCTAACTTTTAATCTGTTAATTCAAAAAAAAAGAAATAAAGAATTTAAAGTTTCTGTATAGTAATAAAACTATCAAAGTAAAAAAATGTATATAATTTCAATAGTGAAATTACAAAAAAAAAGAAGGGTTAGTAAACAATAAGAATATATAAAAAATACTTAGCACTAATTCATATGTTTATGAAGATGAAGGCCAACTTTGTACTTTACATATTTAAACTTTGAGAAATCTCTTTGGGAACGTTCGTCATCCAAAGGACTGATGTACTACAAGGAACTGTAGCCGCAAGAAATTTAATTCCTGGAAACTGTATGCAGGAAACTGTAGCTTCGGGAAATTGTATACCAGGAAACTGTATGCAGGAAACTATATGTCTTCAAGGAACTGTAGCCTTAGGAAATTTTTCAAGGGACTTGTTTGTCACCAAGGAACTTGTATCTCAGGAACTGTGCTATAATAATATACCGGCATATGAAAAAAATGTGACAAAAAAATTGAAGCTTATAAAGATATCTGTCCAGCTCAATAAATACAATTTACTAATTGAACTTAAGGATTGATTCATCCTGGACAAATTTCTTATTTATATAGAAAAAAAAGAAACAATCATATATAACTAAAAATTTAGAAGGAAGTAGATCGTTGCCGAAACTAGTTAGGGTAAACTTTGCTAGATAGGAGAGGAAAGCTATACCCATTTGGCTGAACCCAAAGTTCACGTTTCACCAGGCAATATAGAGTTGTGAGCATTGATTCCCTCCTAGTGGCTTATTTTGCTTGACAAGAGGGCAAAATTGATACAGAATAAGATATAAAGTAGTTGCGAAAATTTTTTTAACGAGGTAAGAAAGGTGAGATTTCAGTGAAAATAACGTTTTTCGTGCATATCTTTTGCCTCGACTTTGACCAGAAATTGGAGTACATGGACTTCGATCTCCTTATATAGGTAGTCTCCATTAATATGCGGTTGAATAAAATAATCGTATTGCAATGTTGTTCTATTTGTTTGCAAGAGATTGCTGATTTAAATCAGTTTTCCAAATCTTTATATTGAAAAAAAATGCCTATTGCAAGTAAAAACGTTAATTATATTTTCAGGACACCCTGATTTATTCTATTTGGATTTAATAACACAAGCAGGAACCTACGTAAAAGAATTTGTGCATGGAGACTTTGATAGGACCAATTCAAATATATCCAATATAATAGGTCATCCTACAGACGTTGTTGCCTTGGATGTAACACGTGTAGAATTGGAGTGGCCTCCAGTAAATAAATGAATGTTTTTTTTATAAACCTTGTTTTATTTCAATACGCTATATAAAACACCTTAAATAGGGCATGTCCAAAAAACAAAAAACTATTAACCTATATTATATATTATTAAATATGCAAGCTCAACAATTAAAATAACTTTAAAAGTACACTGAAGCCAAACCAACTAAACTCGAACACGGTATAATTAAATCAGCATAACCTCACTATTATTAAGTACCACGTGTTCTGAACGCTTTGTTTATTGTTTTACCATCGGGCTCTTGTCGAAATAGTTTGTGACGTCAGGTGGACACTATGGTCTTTTTCATTCCCAAAGTTGTGCATTATACAGCGTGTCCACGGATGGAGTATCCTATAGGTGAAAAATGTTTAATTAATTTAGTAAAAAATGTTATTCTTGTTAAAAAGTTTTGCTTGTTCTGTAACCCCAAAAAATGAAATAAAATTCAAGTTTTTCAGAACCCGTCTCATTTTATGGCAGGTTTTATGAAAACCTGGAGTCTGACTTTTTGACATTTCTTCACATATTGGCTAATATCTTCGGGAACTTTAAGGTTTGCAAGGTTCTAGTCTACGCCATTCGATTCAGAATTGAATTTCCTATAAAAAGAGGAATTTTTAAAATTATGAGTCTTCGCGAATTAGTATAAGTTTCGGTATTGACTAAAATCCATATATAAGGTTTTTCGATGTGGAAAATTCTTCTTATAGAAAATTCAATTCTGAATCGAATGGCGTAGACTAGAACCTTGCACACCTCAAGGTTCCCGATATATTAGCCAATATGTGAAGAAATGTTAAAAAGTCAGACTCCAGGTTTTCATAAAACTGGCCATAAAATGAGACGGGTTTTGAAAAACTTGAATTTTATTTAATTTTATGGGATTTCAGAACAAGCAAAACTTTTTATCAAGAATAACATTTTTCACTAAATTAATATTTAAAAATTTTTCACCTATAGGATACTCCATCCGTGGACACGCTGTAGAAAAAGTAGTAAAAACGTATTTAAAGTTATTTCCTTTTTCTATGTTCTTGAGTTACAACCTGTAAATGTACAATTATATTCCTATTTAAAATGGAACTCTTAATAGTAGAGGAGCCCAAGCGGGGATTTTGCGCGGTACTCGAGAGCGTCAGAAAATCATATAGGGAGAAACCCTGATGTACCTCTACCGTATATGAACTCTTTTTATAGGGCGTGCGTTGAGGGCAGCTACAAACGTTACTCAGAAAAACTCGAACGCGTCAGATTAAGACAAGGTATCCATGATATGATTAAGATATGGCATCCCGAGCTCCCCTATTAGAACACATGCACACAATTGGCCTAGCAGATGACAGCCTATGCAGGTTCTGCCAGGAAGAAGACGAAACCGCGGAGCACATACTCTGTGAGTGCGAAGGCCTAGCAAGGGTGCGGTTTCACTTATTCGGAGAAGAAAAACCGAGGGCAGAGCAAGGGAGGCGGTTTCCAGGCTATTAAGTCTGCAAACTTCATTTAGGGATTTAGTTTACATTCCACTGAGCAAACACCAGAAATACCTAGGAATATGGCTTTCAGAAGGGTTATCCTTCAAAAAACACGTGGAGGGAACTGTAAAAAAAGCCAGTGATAGAGCAGCGAAACTAAGCAGGATATTGCCAAATATTGGGGGACCATCGACGGCTGAAAGTAGAATGCTGTGGGGAGTGACTCTTTCCATCGTTCTATATGGTGCACCTGTTTGGAAAGATGCGATGCTCATCGCTAAATATAGGGACCAGCTGGTGAAAGCGCAGAGGAAGATATTACTAAGAGTAGCGTCTGCCTTTAAAACCGAATGAGGCACTACAGATAATAACAGGGATCTCTCCGATAAACCTGTTGGTCATGGAGAGAAGCGAGATCCATAACCGGGAACGAGAAATCAAATGCGCGGTAGAAAACGAGACACGTGAAAAATGGAATGATAGATGGAACAATGGAGAGAAAGGAAGGTGGACAAGGGAAACCATAAGGGATACGGAGAAGTGGTTGGTCTGAAAACATCGGGTACTGGATTACTTTCTGTTACAGGTATTAACTGGACATGGTTGCTTCACAACGTACACTAAGAGAATTGGTAAGACCCCAGATGATAAATGTACATACTGCCTGGGCACCGATAATGCGGAGCATACCTTGTTTCAGTGTGATAGATGAACATACGAGAGGACAAATATGGAAAGTAAACTGGGTCAGAAAATCACCGAAGAAAATTTTGTAGATATGATGCTTTCAAACGAAAAGTCCTACGAATGTGTTAGGGGATACGTGAGATCGGTCATGGCGAAGAAAGAACAGGAAGAGAGGCAAAGAAGAGTATTGGGATGAGAGCAGATTTTATGGCATTGGGCTCTGACGTTATACGACGAGTACTCGCAAGGGTATAGTTCCAGAGTTTCGGGATGATGCGAAAGGTGGAAGTCGGGGTGGTTTTGGTGCGGTCGGCTCTGGTCGGGGATCCCCGCTGCTCGGATTCCCTGCGTGCGGGGTGTCCGAGTTGGATGGTGACTCAGCTGGAGAGAATCCCACACTACCGGGGAAAGGTAGAACAAGTACTCGGTGCCTGTGAGCAGATATCGAGCTCTAAATATGGGGAGGACCACAATAGATCTGCAAAGGTCGCAGTGGGATAGGACAAAGAGCCACTCCAATTCTAATCTAATTTCCCCTATTGGAAGGTGGATTACTATTCGACGTTTGGCAGTTAGTGGCCGAGTCCCGTGTTCAGTTCAAAACAGTACCTTCAACACGAAAAAGTAACGCAATGTTCATTGGCAAATATGTGTTGATTTCGAGACGCCACATACTGTAACACGCACGGATTAGTTTTGAAATGACTGAAGATAATTCTTACATTTTCGTTCCCATTTCAATTAAATAGAGCTGCCATGTATACATTGTAAAATATTTTTAAAATGTAAATTTGCAGAAAAAGTGAAGGACCAAAAATATGTAGAAAATGTAAAGAAAAAATATGAAAGTTTATACCTACTGTAAATTGTTCTAGAATATTTCACAATGCCCGTAACATAATTCAACGGGTTTTGCTCATCAAAGATGACGGGCCATATTTAACGAAGCAGTACTCTATAATAGGCGAAAAAAGGCTAGACTCCAGCGCCTCTACCGGTCACTTTTTCGTCCTCCACTGGGCCATTGATAGTTTGTTTACAATTGTTCAGTATATAAGCACAGTATATCAAAACAACCAGTAGTGCATCTCAACTTCGCGCATCGGTTGTGCGCAGTTCGCCATTTCGGTTTAGAAACCTCTCAAGTTCGGCAAGGACGGCGTATTTTCTACTTCGGTTTAGGGACAGTTTAGTTTGGTTTAGTCGCGTAAGCAGTGGCGTAGTGTGAATTAAATTTTATTTTAGTGACAGTAATCAAATAAGATGAATAAAGCTAAAGCAGGTGTGGTTTGTGCTGCAAAGAACTGTAAAAGTAAATCATATTTGTATATGAAAAAAATGTTTTTTTAGATTTCCCTAGTCTGTTTTATTTATAAAAAATTTAAATATAAGAGATCGATTTTATTATACACTTAAATAGAAATACGCATAAATAGAAATTTCAAAAAAGATATTAAAGAAAGAAAGCAAGAAATTTATTGATCTTTACAAAAAGGTATACAATGTTATGCCAGTTACTTCTATAAATAAACAAACACAACATGTTTAGACACGTTATTACACACTGAAAGTTTAAAATTAATTTACATAAATCCAACATGATTACATTTATTTTACAATTAAAATGGAATTTTATTTATTTAATTAAATTTAAAAGAGTGAATCAATCTTCATATGAAGATCTGGGCCATTCAAAATCGAATACCTCCTCAATCTCATAAAATGCCTGACCTACAAGAGCCTGTTTTACTATAAATATTAATTTCTTGTGTAAAATTTTTCCATAATACTGGAAGAAAGTTGTAGGTACATCCAGTGGTATACATGTTTATTTTTATGCACAAAATGTATGAACAAGGTATTGGGAGAATCTCTAATTTAATAAAAATAGGCCTTGCATGATCTCTAACATTATAATAATGATAAGTTAATTATTTGACGTCATATTTAATGAAATGAAATCTTAATTTGTAATTAAATATTATTGGATTATGAAATTTTGCTAGGTATTTAATAAAAATAAATAAGTATTTCCTCTGTTTTATTACAATTTGTTTTGCTATTGTTGCCGATTCTAAATTCTCTAGAGTTTTTTCCTTGTAACATGTTCAAATTGTTTATTATATTACATTCACTACATTAATCTACTCAATAAAATTTTTTTCGAAACATAAATTTAACAACTAATCCTTCCCTGTCCAAAAAGTAGAACTGTTAGTTAATACGGACCTCGTATCTAAACCCGAATGGCCGTTTCAAGGCCAAATAAAATTATTGCGCACAAGCGATGCGCGAGGCTGAGATGCACTACTGGTTGTTTTGGTATACTGTGATATAAGTATTGTTCTATGCATTTGTTTTCATATGACATAGCGTAGGAGTTTCCTGAATTTTAAATGTTATATTTTTCGTTTTTTAAGTGTGTTAAAGTATTTTGTTAATATTGGTGTTTTGATCGATGTTGTGTTAAGTATTTAGTGTGTCGTGTTAGATAAATTCATTTAACATTTTTATAGTTAGTGTATAGTTTTAGGTCTGTTTGCAAAGGTATGTTTACCCTATCTACTACATTAACCTAAAAACATAATACTATTTTTTTGACTTGCAGATGAGTGAAATTAGGCTGAGTATTGTGGATTACATGGAGTATTTAGAAGGGACCGAAAATTAAAAATGCGTTTACGAAGGTGAACACGTTTTAAATGCTGGACATCTAATATTAGCGGGTAAAACGAAATCCACAACAACAGTAGTTAATATTATTGCCTTGTGCCTTCAGTCATCGGCATTGGAGAAGGAACCCCATAAAATCGAGGGACGATTTAAAATAGATAATGAGAGGGCACACATTGAACTAATGGTTTGCTCTTGTAAAGCTGGACAAAGTGGGTGGTGCAAGCATATTTGGCGAATAAAGTTCCATCATGCAATATTGAAATTAACAGCTCTGAAGTATTAAACTTTTTTTGTGCTAACTTACCTGAATCAGCGATTTCAAAACGTAGGTATAAGTGTGAAGTTTTATATTTTGCAGATTTTAACCAAATCTATTTTAGAGCTGGTAGAAGATATTTTACTCATATGGATATTTTGGAGGAAGTTAATACAGGCAGGTATATAAGCAAAATACTGGACAAAGCTTCACAATCAATTGTAATGATGGAGATATTTCCAAAGAAAGTTACTTTAAAAAATTGTTGCAATGAAATGTTTCAATCATTGTGTTCCGAAGATAATGATTCGATAATGAAAGCATCACAAAATAGTACAGAATGGTTGAAATATAGAAAATTCAGAATTATTATATTATTTTATATTTTAGGAGCTACCAAGACTATAGCCGAGGCTGTAAAAACTGCCAAGTACTTGATCCAAGAAAATGGAAAATATAAATTAAAAAAAAACATCAATACCTATGCTGATGAAGTATACAAGGGGGCATTCTCATATTCATTCACATTATTCAGATATGTAGTTCATTGTTAATAATTATCCACAGTATAGTTCATTTATATTATTCATATGACAGGCTTAAGTACAGCCCTAGTCATAATTAGTGTAAGTAGTTAAGTTATACAATAAAACATCATACCAGTGAATCATGTAGTTTTAATATAACGATTTAAGTTGCTCACAAAGGACCCTAACATACAACACCTGGAGATCCTGACATACAATACAATGGTAACCTATCTTAAAATTTATTTGAGCACATTCTAAATTTTAATGAGTGATTCTCAACTGTAATTATCTGATCACACAAAGTAGACACTTTAGGGAGTATTCACTTGCACTTAAAAATCTTTGAAAGTTTTGGGCCCATTTTAATCTGGCTGCTCCTGAAGAAGCTGCAATAGCTCCTGAAGAAGCTGCAATAGTTCTTGAGAAGCAGTTGAAGGTGTAGCAGAGTCGATTTTTTCACAATAAGAACATTCTTCATTAGCAACAAGTACTTACTTCTTTGTCCCAACCTTTCAGTTCTACTACTAGAACATTCAGGTTGTTCCTTTGAAGTACTAGTTCCAACAGGAAGGTTTATGGAAGGCACAGCAGTCTTTTTCAAAAACCTTTTTTGTTTAGAATTGAAATCTGTAAACAATTATCCCCATTAACATAACCTAAAATCGCATAGTGTAGTTCGTGCTTACCTCGATGAAAATAATCATCATCTATAAAATGCAGGGAGCATACTTTCATGTTCCTTGTAACTGGTTTACCAATTTTTAGTTTTCCCAATTTAGTTTCTACCAAAACACGTTGTCCTTTTTGGGGAAATGTATGAAAACTAAGTTCTTTATTCACTCTTACCCAAGAGGAACGCAACAGTGATGGTTCATTTTGATATATTAAACAATTTTTTATCAATATTCTACTTTAAAACATCAACTACAAGTAGAAACCGTAAAATCAACGTATGAATCACATATGTAAACAAAACATTAATGGCCCACTGGAAGGTTACAAAATAAAACTGTAGGTGGCGTATCGCTTATTTTGTCTTGCCTATTGGCTATTGCATGGGTCTCCGTAAGAGCTTTTAAGAGCATCAGACATCTGTTGGTACACCGATGGCACAAAAACACCCTCAGTCTCTGGTGCAGGTGTATACGGGCGCACACCTGGGCTAGAAATTTCCTCTCTATAATAGGATCCTACGCAACTGTATTTCGGGCGTGAATTTACTTCAACATTGCTTGTGTGGAGAGATTGGAGAGAACCAATCACACACATAGAACGATAAAAATTTTCTCGGACAGCCAAGTGGCTTTCAATGCACTTAACTCCTGACGTGTGTAATGTCGAAATCATGAGACTGCCAAAACAGACTCTCTTCAATAGGAGAACTCAACAGAGTATCGCTGGTCTGGATCAGACCACTCTGGCATCGATGGAAATGATAAGGCAGACTCTCTTGCAAGGGAGGGTGCCACTCGTGTTTTAATCGACCTGAAAATATAATTCACCAAACACACTAATCGACCTTGTTGATAAGCTGAATTTATTTGGTGAAATCTGAATAGGTATGGGCCACAATAGACTCTTACAAGTCGCAATGGGGGCCTTGTAGGCTCACTCACCGCAAACCTGACCCAACCTAACCTAACTGCTCGAATATATAGTCGAGGCAACGAAGCACAAAGCTAGGAATCTTTCCGGGACAGCACGTAGAGAGTTGCGGTTTTTTGCAT
>CAJUYH010008967.1:0-14565 GCA_910591685.1 Galerucella tenella
ACATGAATCCCATTCCTACAAACAAAATATCAGTAGTTTCGAACTAGGCACAAAGGAGTATTGAAATTTTAAAATTATATTGATTTCAACTGCCTAACTATCACGGTTCATGAGATACAGCCTGGTGACAGACGGACGGGCAGCGTAGGCTGAAATTTTTTCAAGGCATCAATTTCTTTATAGAACTAATTTGCATATAATAACTATTGATGATTACAGATTAAGGAAGATTTAACTATTGATGATTACAGATTAAGGAAGATTCATATTTAGGCTCTTGAATTTTTCCTCCAAAGAATAGATTGCATCCATCGTGTTTTTCTTGAAGTAATATTACAAATGGATGGTTTGCAATAAATTCTACTGGAAGAGGCAAAAAAACAGGACATACAGATCGCGAAAAGTCTATTCGAGCCATACGATTTACGCAAGTACGACAAGGAAAATATGAGCAAAACTACTTGAAAGAGAGAGAAGAATAATTGTTCGCAGTTAGCGTTGGGCGGGTTTTCAGTTCCAGCTGCCAATCTGATATGAAAGCAGCGTTGCCAGTTTAAAATGTTTGGTACTTTCTGGGAATAATCATCTTATTTTGCATTTAACTTTTAATACGGGATAACGCCGTATTTATTGGGAGGAATTCGAGATTGTTAATATTATTGTATAGTTCAAGAAAATAAAGGGACAAATTACAATCTGCATTAAATAAAATCTATACCCTGCTTTCGATTCAACAATTATTGGTATTTAATTAACATTGTTGCCGACAAAAATTGGGAATAACTTTTACAGATAAATACATTTGGCAACAGCTGACTGCGCACAATTTTTCTTCTCTCTCTTCCAAGTGTTTTTCTCATAATTTTCTTGTAGCACTTATAGACTTTTCGCAATCTGTATAACACTGCCTTATGAGCATAGCTATAACCAAAATTTTTAATTGAACACAAAAAAAAGTTTATAAATAAGAGCAGAATTTGTTTATTAGTAAGGAAAAAAAGCAGGATCGGCTTGGATATACAGGGTGATTCGCTAGCGAAATATCTTTTACAAACTTTGACCGATTGTAACCAGCCGTGAGGCTCTTAATTTTAAAATTAATCGCAATTTTTACATCATGCATAGTTTAAATAGGATATTTGGAATAATGTAAAGTTGAGTCTTTGCTTTCCAAAATTTTAATTTTACTTCGTTAAGACAATCAGATCATATTAAAAATTTCTTTGCATGTAGAATATAACGATTCGTATTAAGGCTCTTGAATTTTTCCCCCAAACAGTAGATTGCTTCTCTCGTTTTTCTGTTGAAGGAATATTAAAAATGGTTGGTTTGCGATAAATTCTTCTGGAGGAGGAGGCATACAACGCATCATCATTTCCATAACTACAACCAAAATTTCAGAAGTTTTGAATTAACAGACACACAAGAGCGGAAAATGAGCTTTAGCAGCTTTTCGAGCATGTGTAACAGACAACTGGTTTTCGCCGACCGATTATGCCAAAAAAATAAGAAAATATAACAAAAAACTTTGACATACATTGTCGTTTGATTCAAAAATGTTGGTGAAACGTCAAAATTACGAGTGACAGATGGTGGAAAACTTCAAAAATCGTTATGATTTTGGTTTTCCGGTGAGTTAGGCGAAAAAAATATTTTGAATTTTGGTTAGTTTCAATAATTTTAAAAACTACTTTAAGCAGTGTATACACCGTGTCCCAAGTTATCGTTTACATGCAATAACTCGCTTAATTTAAAAGATAATCCAATACTGTACAAGCTTTTTGTGAATGTCGTCAAAATTCCTTCTTAAAGACGTATCAGAAACTTTATTTTACTCAACAGTCATTTGGCAGCCACTGCTTCTATTTTCAAATGGCACTACCTGTAGGAATACTGAAGATTCAAGAAACCTCGAGAATTTTAAAAATACTATAAAGGTCTTAAAGTGATATACCTAGTTAAAGAATTATTTATTCAAGATAAAAAGTGTTGTAAAAATAAATTAGAAGTAATTGTACCGGGTTTAAATAAATTAAAAGTTATTTTACACAGTATGTTTTATTACATCACTACAAGTAAATCAAGTAGATGTTGGAGATTTATTAATTTAGCTCGGGTTTAAATAAACGTCCGTTAAATAAAATTTGTGGCGCTTCGCCCCTTCGTCCGCATTTTAGTAAAATAACAAAGGCATGGTTTGCTATGAATTCTTTCGGATCTGTAGGTATAGACATACATCGACCTCTCATGACCATCGCTAAAACAGAACAGGACTTGAGCTTTCAATATTGGAAATATAAAAAATAAATAGACATAGAAGACATGTAGAAAAATAGCTAAATGGTTTTTGCAAACACACAGATGGAATTATTGTGAAATATAGTTTAATTTTTTTCCAAATTCCTTCTTGGTAAAAGTGAAATTAGATGCAAATTAGAAAAAACAATTACAAAAGAAGTTCTAATGCAAGCGAGCAGAAGAAAACTACAAATTACAAAAGGTTAACATTATTTTCAATTAAGACTTAAGACTGGTTTAGCGATGTGCGTTAATGTTACTTATTTGATCACTTCGATTCCATGGGTGTCACCCATTCAAGTACTAACCGCGCTCGACACTGCTTCACTATAATTATCGCATCAGAGGCTGTCCTCTACAGCATTGGGTAAACGCTATCAAGGTTTGAACTTAATCACGATCTAAACTGGAGCAAATTATTATATCATTTTAGTTTTTCAGTAAAAAAACTACAGAATTATGTTTTTATATAAAAAATAAGTGGAGTGGGAAACAATACCAGCGTGGTTCAAACAGAACTGGCTGGTATCTCAATTGCCGCAAAAGAACTAACCAGAAAAGACATTTCTGGCAAAAACATAACAATCTGCACTGATAGTAGACAAGCCCAATTAGCCTTGAACAGACAACGTGTTATATCGGGGCTAGTACTAGAGGTGGGTTAAAGGCATAGAGATAGTAATAAAGGGAGGAGACGAAGTCACGTGATCTAAAGCGTACTCGGTCAGCCATTTTCGTGCCACGCTAATGTCAAAGTTATTTTCAAGTGTCATTGGTGTTGTAAATTACATTTTTAAAGATACTTCTGTTTTAATTGATTGACTAAAATGGTTTCTTGTGCTGTTAGAAGTTATACCAGTCGATACGGCGTGGATACTAAGAAATCTTCGGGAATAACGTACCACAGGTAAAATAAATAATATACAGGGGTGTATTACAAATATTAAAAAGGATTCACTGCATTACATCGATTATCAATACTAAAAATTCATATATCGAAAAATATCAAATCCGGTTCTGTGCAGAAATACGTTGCGTACCATACTTAGCCACGCCCACTGATTCCACATGTACATATGGAACCTAACACTGGATGTCGTCTCCTTCCTTATTACTATCTCTATGGTTAAAGGGCACGACAGGAGTGAAGGTAATCGCATTGCCGATTCTTTAGTCAGGGAAGCAGCTGGACTTAAAATTTTAGGACCCAGTGACACCTACGGCCTAGCCAAACGTTACACCCATGCTCAATCCCTTAAGAGATGGGATGTATTCAAAGGATGCAGTCTTGCTAGGATCACCCTGGGAAGCGTTTAACAGTAGGATTTCTGACTCCATACTATGGGGCTAGTGGACACATTTCTATGCAGGATATGTGAACAGGAAGATGAAACTGTTAGGCATGTCTTATGCGAGTGTCCGGAGTTATCGTCAATAAGAGAGTGTGTGTTCGGTGAGTCTTGGCCTACACCTGCCGATATAAAGGAGATGTCTCCTAGTGACCTGTCTACCTTCCTGAGAAGGACAGGATGGACGATGACCTAGGAGGAAAACTCCTCGGGAGGATGTACAATGGATCACATGTAGCCTAAGTGCTATGAGCATACACTCACCCTCCCTACTCTATAGATATAAAAAATATAAGATTATCGAGTAATTTCCCATCCGTTGGTTACTTGTTCAGTGCGAATTCGATTGCAACGCTACCTACCGGTACCAATTATTAACCTAAATCATTCAGAAACTCAAAAACGCGCACAAAATTGGTCCAACCGTTTAGGAGTTGCAAACGTAGAAGAATTATACAGGGTGACTAGAATTCCAGAACACAAACAACAAAAAATATTAATCTAACTAAGTATTTAAATCATTTATTAGCAAACCAATACACTTTCGATTAAAATTTTTGAAAGTAACCATGTGTAGAACCTAAATCCTTTAAATTAAATCTTTTTGAATTCTTCGAGATGAATAAAAACTAATATTCAGGTAATTTTTTTAACCACCAAATATACAGATCGCGAAAAGTCTATTCGAGCCATACGATTTACACAAGTAAGACAAGGAAAATATGAGAAGAACTACTTGAAAGAGACAGAAGAATAATTGTTCGCAGTCAGCGATGGTCGTGTCTTCAGTTCCAGCTACGAACATTAACAAGACAAGAAGGATCACTCCAAGCTACTCCCCTCGTTATGCCTATCTCGCTCGAATATCGGATGATACTGTGTATAGAGCACCGTAGTAAGTCTCCTACGCGTGATATGCATAATCAGGTTGTCCGTCGTAGGGATATGTAAAGAAATATACCAGTTGTCTTTTTGAGTGAGCGAATTTTCCTTTAGAAATAAAATAAACATTTACGTACTTAGTGTTTGGTTCTGCAAACAGAATGATGGAAAGGTAACATACGTGGAAAAATGTATAAACAATACTATGCACTTTATAAATGGCTGGAAAATTACTATTACCTCTGCTCTGTCTTTATGTGAGACCTTAAAATGTAGGAATTATTCATTTCTTTTAACAAGGAACCTTAATCAGGATTGCATTGAAATTTTTTTTGGTCTGGTAAGAAATTGTTGCGGAAACTCGAGAAATCCAACCCCAATTCAATTTTGTAGGGCATTCGAGAAATTATTTTCTCTAAAATATTTTAATGAGGTTAAAGGTGCCAATTGTATTAAAGATATTAATACAGTTTTGCTCAATGTAACTCCCGATATGCTAGAAGAATATAAAAATATCGATGTACCTATATTGACAAATAATAGCTCTTCAACAGTTCTCACATGCGACTATAGAAATCTTTCAAGTACGGATGGCAGTGCTATAGTTTACATTTCTGGCTATCTATTAAGGAAATGTTTGCTGCAACACTCTTGTAGTGCTTGCACAAAGTATAATGATGATCATTTTTTACTGGATATAGTAACCAATCAAATTACTTAATTTCAAGTCATGTGTAAAATTTCATCCAATCACCGCTGTATTACAGCGATAATACCTTACATGTGGTGTTTTCAGTTTGGTGTTTATGTTTTATTAAAAATTAATTAAACGTCAAACTGACAACTGGATTAAAAATGTCGGAAAAATTTGGTATTACATCTAACGATTCAATTAATTTACCAATTGTACTTTTCACAACTGTAGTTTTAAATAAAAATGAAGAATTTTTGATTAAAACTAATAAAGTTTGTATTGAAAAGTATTAAGCGTCAGATTTACAATCAATTTTTTGATATCTACAAAGTAAAAAATTATCTTATCGAATACTCCTCGGGTATTGATAAATACTCAAAATTTTGTCGTAGAGAATCCTTCAAGCGTGTTGCTCAAAGATAATAGCCCTCGGCCTACGGCCTTGGGCTATTATCAAGCAACACGCTTTCAGCGTTCTCTATGACAAAATTATCTCGGTATTATCAAGCCCTAGGGGTATTACTACTGAAAATACATTACCAAAAGAAGCGGCTGTATTTTTAGAGCATAAAGCATATACGACCTCTAAAAACTATGGAGGTCTGAATGTACCTCCTAGTAATATTGTATAATATGTTAAACCACTAGAAATAATCTTTGTTGAAAATTTTAATAAAATTAGTTGTTACGAGAACGTTAGAGCGACCCTTAGAAAATTATATGAAAATTTACTATTTACACATCCTTGTAAAGAGTTTCCTCATAAATATTTTTTAAACCTATATATTAGGCTGCGGATTTATTTTACAATTAAATTTGCGAATCGGGATATAAAAAATAGATATTCTTCGAAATTATCAATGAAACCTAACATAAAATTAAATATCTTAAAACATCTTTGAAAACCGGCAGGTATATTTTATTTCACAACATTTACTTAAATACAATTTTTTTTATTGAGGGGCTATTCAATATGAAAGACTTTCAAAATTCATAGATTTTAACTCATTTGGTTAAACGCCTTTGGTTCGTGTATCGATTCTCTCAATTTTCAAATCGCGATAATTATTTTTCCCAGTACCCGTATTTTACTGTTAGGTAAGTTGGTACTCTTTGATGGCCTCGGATTTGAAACAACCTGTAATGACCTGTATACATTTTATATTAGAATACCTATTTAAGTTGGCATTTGCAAACATTTTATTGTTAATTTCTCATGCCTACTAGTCTCATCTGTAGCTTACTACATTATTACTTTTTGATGTAACTTTCATTTTTACCTTCATTTTTGCTAGGTACCAGTTCTTTTTATAATTATGTTTAGATTCACCAATTAAATATCCTGACGATATTCCCTTTTTTATCTTAATTCCCACTAAGCGGAATAGGTTACAATAACAATTATTGCTAGATGTTTTTAAATCACCCTGGTAAGTGAACGTTTATTCGTTTTAATCGCCAGCGGTTTGCATCAACCTCGTATAAGCACGAGCACGTGCACGGCTCCAGGAATTTGTCGAAATCGTCGGCGCGCTTGTGTAAGCTATTATAGACATGAAAGTTCCGACTGAGAGTGACCCTTCTTGTCTTGTTAATGTTCGTTGGTTCCAGCTACCAATCTGATATAAAATCAGAGTTGCCAGTTTAAAATGTTTGGTACTTTCTAAGGAATGAATAACTTATTTTGCATTTGAACTTTAATACAGGATAACGCCGTATTCATTGGGAGAAATTCGAGATTGGTAATAATATTGACTTTTGAAAAATAAGTGAGATGAAAACAAATAAAAATAAATTAATATAGTTCAAGAAAATTGGACAAATTAAGATCTGCAATAAATAAAATCTATACACTGCTTTCGATTTAACAATAATTGGTATTTATTATTGTTGCCGACAAAAATTGGGAATAACTTTTACAGATAAATACATTTGGCAATTGCTGACTGCGTACAATTATTCTTCTCTCTCTTTCAAGTAGTTTTGCTCATATTTTCCTTGTCGTACTTTTCGCAAGCTGTATATCATTTCTACTAAATCTTGTAACGCTCTACATATTTGATGACTCAAAATATTCATAACAAGGGGTTGAATATACGACTATAAAACAAAATATTTAACTGATCTTGTGTTTTTACTTTAAACATTAGTATAAATGGATGATCTATTTTGAATTCTTCTTCTTTAGATTTCCAACCTGAGTATTTGCGACGAATTAGAAAACCTACAAAATATTCAATAGATTCAATAAAGCGATAGGAGGAAAATAGACAATTTTAAAAAAGGCCCTGTCAATCGTCATAATAGAATAGTTATTTGTATACTAAGGCCGCAAAATGCTTTTTCGCGTTCCAAGAGGGAGATTATCGCCGAGGCCGCTCCGGCCGAGGCAAGATAATCTCGAGGTCGCGAAAACATTTCGCGGCCATAGTATACACAATATTTTTCGTGCAACCGTGAAAATTACATAATTTCAATAAACATCATGTCTCTTTAGAAAAGACAGTTAGTTTTTGGTTCGAAATACATTGTTATTGTCATATTTCAGAAATGTCAAATGCTGTAGTGGCGTTCAGTTTGCCGGCAGTCACTATGGGAACGGCCGTAAAAATTTTTGTCGGCCGTCACTCTGGGTAACGGCCGCAAAATATCATTTTGCGGCCTCTGTTGCGGCTGCAAAATGCTTGTTTTGCGTCCGGTTGCACGAAAAGGAATTTCCAATCTTTGTAAATCGATTGCAATTTTTTATTAAAGCTTTATCTTGGTCGAATAATATTTTCAAAATTGCAATTATTTGAATGGATTTTTTTTTTCGAAATGTTTAGAATGAAATGATTAGTACAAATTTAGCCACATTGTGTGAATTTTGGAAGGGACAAAACTTATGGGTGGGTCAACCGTTTATCACAGACGTACTATTTAATTTTGAAAATTTAATTCAATTTAATTTGATTGTGAAAATTCCCAATTACTTTGAGCGTACAATATAATTTTTGGAAGAAGTTAATTCATTCCTGAAGAATTACATCCAGCATGGGCGTACAGTATTATTTTTTTAAGAGATCAATTCATTTCTAAAGAAATGTTAATTTTTTTAAGGGGTTTTAAGGGATTTCCTATTAGTTTTTTTTTATTCTTTAACTAATTTATAAATGTTTTTAAAACATTGAATTTGCATGCTTTAAATTGTCCCAGTTGTTTTTGATAGAAATTTCATTCTGAACATGATTTAAAAAAAATTACATTAAAATAGTTTTCCTAGCTCTGGCCTAGTGTAGGTAGGAGTTAATCCTAATGAATTATTTCAACTGAACCAATTCCCATACTTTGACAGGACCTTGTTTGTTACAGGCACAAAATCTTCAGATTAATTATTGTTAAATTCACATGCATCTCAAAACAAAAAGTGTACTTTCGTCTAAAAAATATTTAGAGAGAGTCCAGACGAAATTTTATTATCTGGAGCCACAAAATCATTTCCAGCTTATTATAGACCAGTAAGTAAGGTGTAACTCACCCAAAAATATAACAAAAATTTAAATTGTAAAAATGTGTATCTAGAAGCTCGAAATTATAAAATATCACAATGAAAAAACTTTCTTAAACGATTTCAAATTTAACATATGAAGTTCCTTTTTGCGTGCTTACTAAATCTAGCTTATTTTGAAATGTAAACACACCTACCTTGAACAATTATTGAATCCATTCCCGTATGCTTCTTCTTTTTTATGTTAGTTACACCAAAACACTTTAAAAATATAGTGAAAATGACAACGTCTGCAAAAGTGAGCTTTAAACTTAACTGTAGTAGATTTGAGAAAGTTGTACAATTTTAGGAAATAAATTCCACGTGCTATATAAATAAAAATATTGTTTCTAAATACCATTTATTACTTTTCAAAGATTATCCGTTCTACACAATGAGGTTCAAGTTTGTAGATTAGTTACCAATTGTTTTTATTGTAAAAAAAACATATCGGTTAAGCCTCGTTTACGGGATTGAAAATACGACCCTCGAATAAAATGTTTTTATAAGAAGCTTCTTGAGAATTTACTAGAAGTATTATGAACGAGTGGTCTGCAATAAACGATTCTGAATGTGTGCCCTTTTTTTTGAGTATCATCTTCTTGCCTAAAATAAATATAAAATAGTTTTGTTTGAATTTGTTAAGGGGGGAGTTCAAATATTAAGCACATTTTTAATTATTTCAAGCCCCCCTACCCATTGTACAAGCAAAAATAAGAAAATCGTGAACTCTCTTACCCCAAATGATAAGATGGAAGAATTTTTTTAAATAAATTTCATAAAATAATGAAATTACGATCTATAATAAGACTAAATATTATGAAAATTAAAAGAAATCTACCCCCGCTCTTTAATTAATAGTGCTTACATAATACTCAAACTCTCTCAAGGTTGTTCTTACACTTACTCAATTAAAATTAATAATTTTATAAAAAATATCACTAGAATCACTTGACAACATCGTCTATACAGGTTTATATATCCCCTCCAGTGTTGCCAGGTATTACAAACTCTCATGCGCCAATGTTGACATTAAAATGCGCCAACAATGCGCCACCTATGGTTTCAGATTTCTATTTCTATTCTAATTTTTAATCTATGATTCTAATTCATACAACGTGACATTTGACGCTACAAGCTAGCGTCACGGGTAAAAACTACGGCGGTAGATTAAAATATCCGCTATTAATTGCTTTTGGGTGCCAAAAATTATTTTACTGTTGATAATGCAGATTTTTTATTAGATCTTAAAAAATTATAGATACAAATTGCTTTCAAAACAAATAACTGTAAAAAATATTGTTATATCTACCTATCTAGTCTTCAAAGTAAATATACATCTTACTATACTAGTTATTATTAAATTTCCGAATTTTTTCCATTTTCCTCATATGTTCCGTTTTATTTTTATCTGGAAGACTGGAAATCTGAACTCCAAAGAATACACCAGTGTATTCTGTGGTAACGGTAACAGAACTACAGAAAAAAATTATAATTGTCAGCTGTCACCTGTCAGTACTGTCTCAGCCACAGACTAGGTCACAACAGGCACGTGACACTTATGTTATGTCAGTAGCTCTCTTGTCGCCTTCTTTTTTTTATCATCTACAGATTGGACCACGTTCTTGGTCTGGAGTCTGGATGGACTCTATAACTTGCTAAACTATTTGACTATATAATCAGAGCTAAACTACACGCTTAAGTTCAAATTTTAAAGCGCCACTTTTGGCGCCCTGGCGCATTTACTAAAATTTCAAACGCCACTTTGGCGTAAATGCGCCACACCTGGCCACACTGATCCCCTCCATGAAATACCCACCACTCTAAGGCTCTATTGGTCTCTCACTACTCTCCGGAGAAGAGAATGCGACTATCTCTCTTTCACTTAATAGACAGTATTGTCACTGTACCCATAGTACGCGATTCTAAACCATAGAGATACTACATATAGAGGCGCTCTGTAAGTGGGAATGTCCGTCTGAAATCCAGTAAGAGAGGAGGAGACAGACGAACAAAGGTTTTTCTGTCTTTGGTTGTGTATAAATAGCATACACGCTATCAGAGAAAGACAGCATAAACCTCCTACTTTCTATCTCTCTCTTATATGCTGACGGGTTCAAAGCTGGCTTGTTGACTCTATTTGTAGTATCTCTATGTTCTAAACAGACCACCCATGGAAACCAAAAAAGGTAAATGAGATGCGAGGTTGCCATATTTCTATCAAATTTAAAAATATTCAAAGAGGCAGTTATTTGTGAAAATATTGGGAATGGAATAGTAAGTTTAAGAACATCGCTATTATTAGTTGAAAACAAGGAATATCATAAAAAAAGGACGAGAGCTCACTATTACCGTCAACGACGTTTTTAATAAACAGAAAAATATTGTTTATGATTAGGAATTAAACAATAATTTGTGAACTCTCGAATCTACAATACTCAACAAACGGGGCAACTCAAGTTAATCAAGCAGTATTAAATTTGTTAAATCTTCAAGTCAGAAGTAAGATACAAAGGTGTTTGGGTTTTGAGCTGAAATGACCGTCAGGTCCATACTTTGTTTGTCAGATGGTTTTTTTTCTAAGCTTTCCTTCATTTGTTCATTTAATTGAGTTGTACTGAACAGACCAGGTACTTGAATTGAATCTTTGCATTATTTCCCGTGTTTTCTATTTCCCTTCCAGAAGCTTTGTGTCTAGTTTGACTGGAGGAATTTTCAGTCGTTGTAATGATTGTATTATTCCCTCTCCAAGATGTTTCCGTCTGAGTCCTTGTAAGTTCTCGCAGATGCAGAGTATGTATTTCATTATAGAGTTCACATTTCCTGCACATAGGTTCCTTAACTCTTCCCATTTTGTGCAGATGCTTCCTCAGGGTGCAGTATCCATTCAACAGGTCGGCAACTGTCTTCAAATGTCTCTTACCAGTTTCATCAGCATGGACGGGAGTTCCTTGTCTACCTTATTCAGTAAACTCTTTGTATGGAGGTGCCCTTGTGTGGACCTTCATTTGGGTTGGTGTTCCCTATCGCGCCAATCCCAATTTTCCCACTTATGCAAACTTCCAAAACGATTATGGATCTATCAAGTCTTCTTTAGCTATAACTGGTGCTCCAGTTCATTATCTGCAATCCCCTCATATGTCACCCATATTAGACATTTTGTTTTCTCTTACCAGCGTGTTAAGTGATTCTTTACAGTTTTTTTTTATCACTCTAAACCTACTGGGTATAGCAGCAATCGTATCTACTTGAAACACAGTCGTATATCGACCAAAGATCATTTTCTTTCCAGGTCATTTCCTTAGTGCCAGGGTTATTTTTGGATCCATCGGTGAACCAGATGATTTCTCCAGAATAACCAGAGTCCAGAATTGTGTGTCCTTCTCGGACATAAGTCTTCTGATTTTCTAAACTTGCGTATCATTTTATTTTTAGCTCTTATATTTGTCGATTTCTATGGTTTTCAACACAGAACTACTTTTAAGTTTGATGGTTATACTTTAACCAACAAAAAATGGTTATTATGGAAGTTCCAAGGTCAGATGCTTTCACCAAAAAGTTCTAGTCGATGAAAATGATATTTTTTTTCTTTTTGGCGGGCTGTATAAAAATATATCATCCCTAGAAGATACACGTTTGTGTGTTTTAAAGTCTTCTGATTTTCTAAACTTGGATATCATTTTATTTTTGGCTCTTATTTGTCAATTTCTATGGTTTTTAACATAGAACTAGTTTTAAGTTTGATGGTTATACTTGAACCAACAAAAAATGGTTATTATGAGAGTTCCAAGGACAGGATGCTTTCACCAAAAAAATTCTAACCAATGAAAATAATTTTTTTTCCTTTTTGGCGGGATGTATACAAATATATACTCTCTAAAACGCTGCGTTTGTATGTTTTTGAAAAAATTAGGTTAGGATATTGAATATATTTTTTTGGGGTTTTATTTATATTTTTTATTATGCTAGTTTGTACACCAATAGAACATTTTTTACTACGTCTAAGCAAATATTTATTTAAAAAAATCAACATAAATTGTTTACTAATAGGTAGAAAATAGTCACTAATATAATATTTTTGAAATCGTCAAAGGTTTTAGAAATGCTTCACCTAAAAATGCACTTTTAACTATTAAATAGTTTCAAATTTCACTTTAGCTTTTTTAAATCTAACCTCAATTACATTTTTGTCTGTTATTTTTCAAAAATAACATCACCAGCTTCTCATGGTGGTAAATCTTGAATGCCTTTTTGAATCTCCACGTTATCTTGATCTTACTATGGTCTTTATTGAACTTTTACGATGGCAAAATTTATTTTATTAAATATTTTTCGATTTCAAAAAAATTACCAATTGCTCTTTCTACAATTTGTATTTTTCACCAGGATTAATATTGTGAGGGTAAAAAAAAAGACCAAAAATAAAAATATTTTCACGTACTGTAGAGTCAATTCTATAAGAAGTGGTTAAAAATTAATGGCCACTATTAAAAATGTTATAATCCATACAGATTCAAGATTAGGAATTAAATGTCAACAAATTTCCGTCAATATCTTAAAAAAGATTGTCCAATTTTCAATCATGCTTCAAAATTAAACAATTCCTTACAGAATTGCTCTTTATATCCGTCAAAATTAACAGATTAGACATACGAAGAGCAATTTTGTTTGGGACGTCCTGTATATTATTTTGACGGATTCCGTACTGTATACAAACTGAAAATATCTTTTTGTTTTTGTGCAATAAGTTTATTGATAATTAAAAATATATATCTTATTTATTTGTAATTGTTCATCTTCAACAACCTATATCTCGAAGATAACATAAATTAATATTAATAATGTAAAAAATATAAATCCTTTTTATCGATTTTCGTATATCCCTTAAACATTTTTAATCCCTCTATATAATCTTCCAAGTTTTTAGAACAAACTTCTTGGACAACCTGTATAAAGATGAACAATCTCTATTTCTGTCAAAAATATGTTCAGCCTTATTAACAACTTATTAAATTTCTAAAAACATTTAGAAACACCAATAAACGTACTGTCGCTATTTTCACTATTTTACAGGATTGTAAATTCGCCCTTTAAATAATATTTGATTGTGATTCTTTTCTTTTCTTGCTTGTAAAAATATTAGAAAAGGATGATCGGCTATGAATTTATCCCAATCAATGACGCATTCTACAATCATTTCCATGTCTGAAACAAATTCTTGAATCGGCCTATGTGGTTTTTAAACAAAACAATCTAAAAAACAACTCCATGCTTACACCATACTTACTAACATTTATTTATCAACAATTTGCACCGGTGCACTATAAGATGAGCAATCAGAGAAGTATCCACAGAAAAATATCGATTATTTAGATATATATCTTTTGCAGTTTTCGAGATAATAGTTCAGTTCTTGAACTATAAAAGCCATTTGAACAGGACCTTAAAATTATTATTGAACCAAAAGTACTATAACATGTTGGTTCCTAAAGTTTAATGTGTCAACTACTTTTCTCAGTTACCTTTTATAATCAACCCTTTTCGAGATAATAATGGGGAAGTTATCGACTGTTTCTTTCTATTTTTTGCAGTTTTCGAGATAATAATGTGAAAGATATCGAGACTGATTCTTTATATCTTTCGCAGTTTTCGAGATAATAATGTGAAAGTTAATGTATGTTTTTTCCTATCTTGAGCAGTTTTCGAGATAATGAGCGGCTATTTCTTCAACTGAAATTGGCTCCTCAATCAAATTTTTGCTACTGGAATATCCAATTATCTTTTACCGTTTTCGAGATAATAGATTGGAGTTTCTT
>CAJUYH010008968.1:0-14565 GCA_910591685.1 Galerucella tenella
TAATTAAGTATGCAAAACCTTTACAGGGAGCACCATGAAATTTTTGATAAATCTCTTACTTTAAATTACATTTCTTCCGTAAATCTAAAAACCAGGTAGATCGACCCCGTATTTGTTTCAGTTGTAGCAAAGTTTAGGGTTTCTTCATTGTTAAAGGATTAGCAGATAAGCAATAACGCAATGCAGTGGTGAGTATTTTGGGAAAAAAATACGTTTTAAATTATAATATAATAAAAAATGAAAAGAAATAATTATTGGAATACATTTATTACTTACATTTTATTCTATATCCGACTCGGAAGAGGAAGAATCGTTGTTGACATTAATAATAATAGGGTCGATTAAATCATCACAAATATTGTCAATTTTCCACATATTTGCCTCTACTTTGATAACATGCTCGATACAGTTTGTCCAATTTTCCTTACTAACATGACTTACAGCACTCTCAAACAATTTCACAACATCGTTTATTTTAAAAGTAGTATTTTTTTCCAACTTCCCCCTTTACCTGAGCCCATATTAATTCTATGGGATTAAGTTCACAATGATAAGGGGGAAGTCGAAGAACTGATATACCACGAGAAGAAGCCATTTCTTCTACAATGTAGGTTTTGTATTTATTCTTGTTCATTTTTGCAATTCTGTAAAGTTCTTTCCTTAGTGGATCTTTTGGAAACTTAATATTTTTCGAAATAAGCCACTCCAAAAGCTCTGCTTTACGCCAACGACTTGTGGGCAATGCTTCTCGTAACCGTGAATGGTAACTTGCGTTGTCCATAACAATAACAGCCCCTTTTGGAATCAGATCCAACATTTGAACAAACCATTCCTCGAAGACATCCCCATTCATATCTTCGTGATAGTCCCCCGTGCGTTTTGAAATAAAAGTTAATAATCCACCATCAACAAAACCTTCAGAACTTCCAACATGGACAATGATAAGTCTTTTTCCTTTTCCAGATGGTGGCTGCAAACCTAACGACAAACCTTCCACGAATGCCTGCCTTCCGCTTTTAATGTTTTCATCTTGCCAAGATTTGGAAACTGTATATCCAGCATTTATCCATGTTTCGTCTAAGTAGAAGATTTTCAAATTTTGTTCTCTGGCATGTCGAATGCTTCTTAAATAGTCTCTTCTCCAAAAAAACTATTTCCGGTTTATCTATCAAGAGAGATTTTCTATTATGTTTTGTATATCTGAAACCCACATCTTTCAAAAGTTTGCATAATGTCATTCTGGATAATTTTGGATAGTCCGTATCTTCTTGCACTGATGTCATAATTTTGTCAAGTGTTGGAATTTCCTTTCGTAAGTAAAATCCATGGACTTTACGCCTTAGTCTTTGTTTTAATGACTCATCGATCTCAATTGGTTTTCGGCCTGAAGGAGTTTTAGGGGGTTGAAGAGTTCCATTCTTGCTTTCTTTTAGTAATCTATAAATTGTTGATTTAGCAACACACAACATAGCAGCCGTTAATTCCACAATATCATCAACACTTGCACTTGGATCCTTGTTTTTCAATGATATATAACAATTCAATATCAGAGTTTTTTCATTTAAAGATAATGGACCTGTTTTTGATCGTTTAGATGGTCCTTGGCTTATCGACATTGTTTGGTACTTGCACAATTAACATTCAACAAATGTTTTAAATATATTCCAACACAATATTATGAAAACCATACAACTTCATACAACTTTACTCAAAGAACTAATACTAAGTACTGATTTAATATCTTCTGTATGTTCCTTGTGGTATATTATTCATTCTTTTTTTATATTTTCTTGGGAAATTAAACCACAATATTTTTGAATTCTTTATTTCAACGTTTCGGTAGCGTTCCAGCTACCGTTGTCAAGAAAAAATAAGTAAAAATTAATTTTTTATCCCTAACTGATTTAATGTACCTACTTTCTTTTAAAATAATATTTCCGATAATGTTTCTATGAAAACTGGGTTGTTCAATACAAAATGTACCTTACGGTATACCCTCTTAAAATATATTTTGGTACGTCTATGAAATCTACTTAAATGAATGATTTATTACTCCTTGTCCTTTCTATATAGACTATAATGCCTTCATCTCTTCTAATGACTTTCCTTTGTTCTTTCCAATTTCTTCAATCTGGTCAGATCATTGTTTTTGCGTGAGCATTAAAATATTTATACATATTTTTATTATAAAGTTGTATTTAGTATAAATATTATAGTGACTTATTTCATTGCAAAATGCATGGAGTGGTATATTGTTCTGTTGACGATTGTCGCAGTTTTAGATGTGCAAAAGACAAAATTAGGTAAAAAAGAGGTAATTTAGTAGTATACAAATAAACATTTTTTATTTTCTATATTATATTGCAGATGTGAAGCTAGGAAAAATGCTTTGGGTTTTAAAGGAAACCACCGATATGCCAATATAACGGCGGAACAATGTTATAATAGGATAAAAATGTGTAATTTGCATTTTTGCTTAATACAAAATCTGAATTGCTCAGAAGTACAGTTATTTCTACGACTACAAAATATAATACCTATACTCCTCTAAAAGTGTTTACGATTGATTATAGAAATATAAAAAGTGTGGATGGGAATGCATGGTATACGTTACTGGATAGCTACTGAAAAAGTGTTTATTGCGGCATTCCTGTAACACTTGCTTAGAATTTATTAAGATAAATGATCTAGAAGGAGAATCTACCGTTTTTATGAAATATAAAGATTATAGTGTTTCATCCAACATTTGTAATATGTTTGTGCCTCCCAAAAATTTTGTGGAACTCGTTATAGAATTGGAAAACACATTTATACATCAATTTAATAAAATATCCCCTGAATATGGTGTCGGTATGAAGCTTAATAATAGCTTTAAGAATGTTAAATTGTGTCATCCTTGTACAAATTTCCCAGTTGATTATTTTTATTCATTGTATAAAAGATTACGGATTTATTATACACTGAAATTTGCTAATCGTAACATTAAAACTGAAAAATTACAGAAACAACACCCCAAACTAAATATACTTAAACATTTGTTATCATTACTTTGGCAATCATAAAAATTTAATCAATAATTTACTTTATCGAATCTTAAGCTTTAATAAATGAATTTTCCTATAGTATAGTATTTTGTGCCCTGAAAACCTGTATCGGATTGTGCCATAAATCAGTAATACACGTATTTAACCACACGACTGTCCCTCGTAACTGTTGTATTATGATAACAGACGTGTAAAGCGCCAGAGAAAAGATGTATCAAAATTTTTAAACGTGAAGTGAATTTACTTGTCGGTAGTTAGTGTACGGTGGCGAAAGCTTACTCGTGTAATGTATTAAACTTTTCATTCTTCTCCCGATTTTATTATTAAAACACACAATTTAAAGATGCAAAAAATTCTCTGAAGACTGCAACAGATTGTAATAAAATGGGTAAAAGGCGTGGGTTAACGTTACTTTGGTAACATTCGTGTCAACAAAAACTAATATTTTGACAGTTGTCAAATATTTATATCTATTATATCTATATCTATTCAGGAAAGAGGAAAGCCAAAAGTCAGAAATAGAATTTAATGATAATGTTGCGCAAATCGACAAGCAAGTCAAACTTTCCAGTGACGTTGCTTTCAAACAAGATTTCAATCAACATTTGCAGTTAAATCTTTCAGGAACATACAACAATTGGGATTTTACATTTAATTTCAAATCTTAATAAATATTTGACAATTAATTTGACATTTTATTTGTTCGTTTTCCAGGGCACGAAAGTTTTTCATACTTAGCAACTGATTTTATTTGTTCGTTGTCCAGCACGTTGTAGAAAAGTTATAAGCTCGGATTTGACTGTTTTTTCATTTCCTTTTTACATTGTTGTTCCAGTTTTATCAATATTGAGCTATCAATTGCGAGATTCGAATAGATTTTTAATAAGCAAATATTTTAATCTGTCCATTTGAAAAGAAATAACTTCCTGAGTTGTCGTAAAGACGTCTATCTAGATAATTATCCAGTCATGATAAGACTGAAGAAAGAAAAGAGTATTCGGCTATATCGAAGATAAAACTTTTCGAAATTGATACAAAATGGATACCTTGCATCTTCCAAAGTGCGCATTACCAATTATACTCGACAATTTTCATGGAGATTTATTTCAAAAAGGTTCGAACCACGTCTATATATAATACGCCAACTATATAATTATCCGCCATATTGCATTTTATAATAAAAAAGCCCATTTCAAGCCCAACTCTATCAACCACACGTAAAAACATCATTAAGACTTGAACCAATGGCAGAGCTTCAGGTAATAGGAATTTTAGATAACCATCTAAGGGGCATATAAATATAACCCGTAATATAACAATGAATGTTGTCGGAATGGATGTATAAAAACACGAACTTTCCAAGTAATTAGGCTCGATCTGTACGGTTTGTAAGTAATTTATTATTTTTTATTAATAAAACATATAGCGAAACACGATTCACTTATGTTTGTTGTAATTGGTTGATGTTTTGTTATTTTTCGACATCGGCTTTACATGCACGCAACTTGCTGGTTTTTTAACGACAATTCTTTGGATGTGTAACAATTATTAAATTTTTGTCTCAAATATTTAAATAACGAAAAACCGGGGAAAATTATGTATAATCAGATGATATTATTTGCGTATCAAGTCCAAAGATGTTCTTTCTGCTACAGAAAAAATTGAGGTAGGTTATTTTACCTTTTTCCTTTAACTAAGCCACTAATATCTTATCATTATCGCAAACGTAGCTTTCCCAAAGCAACATCAAGTGAAAAGTATAATCCAGTAGTGGCTGTATGAAAAGTATATTTATTTTGAATAAGATTAGTTGAAAAATGAACTCTTGGAAACTGCTGATGCATTTAAAAACACTTCTGACTTCTGAGGAATACAAAATTATTCAATCGCCTAAAATATAAGAATCACTGGGATAATACTTCAGAATGTTACGAAAAAGTACTGAGCAATTGGCACAACGTACAATTTTCCTTTCAACACGCCATTTTAAGAAGTTTACCTATATCTCATTGGATCAGTGTTTCTAATGGACTCCAAGGCATGCTTCCTCCTTTTTCAGGCATTCTCGGTAAATAGATTAATTCCTAAGGATCCATAGGGTGTTTTAGCAAACGTCCATAAAATCTCCTCTTCTCATAAGCAAGAGCTTTACACCAAGGTGGTGAAGACTATTATTATTGACCGAGCACCAAAATAAAGTGAGAGGCTTAAGAATGTATTGACCGCCGTGTTATATTTTTTTCCACTAGGTACTAGCCAAATTTGAGACAAAAATTTAAAATAATTCACAAACGCACCTCGAGAAGCGTTTACCCCGTCGTCTGACAGACAAGTACACTGTCCGTTTTCGATATATTATGAACGTACTCGTTATGTCATCAGTCATTTTTGGTTGAGCGCGAATTTCAAACTAATGACATTTTTATTCAAATAATTTTATTTTGAAAGATAATTTCAAGCAGTAAATATGTTGAAGACAATCGATATACAAAATTATGTTGCACAAGTTTTTGTTGAGCTACTATCCCTGAACTCTCAAAATATTTGAATTTGTCCATTATTGACCTAGGTTAATAATAAAAATAATTATTAACTTCAAAAGAAGATTTTTCGTAATGTGTAGCAACACTTGTTCTCTTGGTGCTACTTACCTACTGTGTTGATTTTCCAACTTTGCTGAGGCTCTGGATGGAGATTCCTCGGTGACTCCTTCATGATTTGTATTGGGGGCAAATATATTGGGGAGAAATTAACTGAAAATTACAGACTCGACCTATTTTCCCGAAAGATGTCTTAATACTTCTATTTGTTGAGTATACAATCCAACACATGCAAAGCTACCAGTAGCACTCAAGTTGGCAACTGTACACACCATATGTCAAATGTCAATTCTTGTATGCTCTCTTTTTTAATGAAAGTTGTCGTTGATATAGTTAGAGCAACTACTTCATGTATGTTCGAGCTGAACAATGTATGCCATTTTAATTTAAGTATTTTACAATTAAGTGATAAGCTCAGCAGAGTTGTTTCTTGTTTCTTTTATACTGGATTATAATACTATGGGTTCGTTTTTCCTATCCATCAAAGGTGAGGAGCTGAACCTCTCTTTGTTAGTTCATCTGCTGCTGTTTCCTTCTTTTTCAGTTATTCCAGAATTTTGTTTTATTCGGTATGGCTTATTTTTTCCGAGCAACATATAACTATAAACATTCAGGCTGTACAAAGTATAAGAATACAATGTTCATTATTGTAGTTTGTTAATTTATAACACTTGTTAAGTTTTATAATACATCTAATTAAAAAATTATCTTATTGTGAAAATTTATTAAGTATTTAAATTACGAATACGTCAGTAGTGAATTTTCCAATTTTTTGTTATTCAATAATATCATTAAGTGGCATTTAGGACACCTAATCCCAAGGCTTTTTTCATATCAATATTAACTTGGAAAACATTGTTTAAAGTCCCGTGTTATTAAAATCATTTCAAACGACATCTAGTAGCGCGCCAATAATGTTGACGTCAATAAGTATGATGACCAGCTGTGTAGGTACTCCTTTATCGTCCACATCAAATTTGAGGAATTTTAGTTCTTTTTGTCAGGTTGGTCTGACCGTTACGTTACTTGGAGCGAGGGAGGTCGCGACGCAAAAGATCTGACCGTTACGTTACGTTGTTACGTTATGTGCCTTGAGCGCGTGGACTCTTGCGCTCTCTCCTCAGTCTCAGAGCTAGTCTCTCGGCGCAAAATGTTGATTGTTAGCATACATTGTATTATTAATTACAGTTAATAGAATACTTAATATGTAATTTGTGCCAATCAACTTAATGATAAGATTTTTATAATTAATACCATTGTATATTTTTATTAAATGAAGTTTCATCGTATCCTTCATCGTACCAGCTCCTATTTTCCCACTAACAGTGATGCTAGAGCACTCAAGCGGCGACAATAAATACTTGCTATTGTGGAGAGTCAGTAGCAAAAGTTGCACGTGTTTGTTTATAGTGGTTTATGTTTCATATTAGTTTAGGTATGTATTTGTGGCTGGTACCATGTAATATTTCACCAGCTCACAGATCCTTTTACGATAAGATTAACTCACTTTGGTACATATACCTATTTATTAGGTACACTTAATTTAGTAATGAAATATCATCCAGTTTCCGCCGTAGTTTTGTTTGCAGGTTAGGATTTCTATACTTCCCGCTACGATGACGAGTTGCCTTCGTCGTAACACTTTGAGGTTCCGCCATTTTAAGGTTCCCTTGATCTTACCGGTTACTTTTAAACGATAGGCATCTGAAAATAAGAATGCAGCGCCAATGTGGTCAATCGTAGAACTATAAATATTGACATTGGAATATTTATGTTGTATTTGTTGTGTGTTTATTTGTGTTTTTGAAATATAATTTTACCATAAATATAAAGACTTTTCAGGCTTCTTTAGTGAACAAGTGTGTTACTGGGTATATATTCTCAATATTCTCATTGCTATTGAGGCGGTAGGTGGTTATCATCATTTGTTTTGTAGCCAAATTGAGAGAAATCTTAGGTTAGATCATGAGTTAATCCTTGTACCATTTTTCAGATTCAAATGGCAAGATTAAGTTTGGTAGAATACTTGGGGTATCTTGAAGGTACAAATACTTCTAGAACTGTATATGAAGGTGAAGAAGTTTTGAATGCTGGGCATGTAATATTATGTGGACGGTTGAATTCTACTCCAGACAAAGTCATGATTTGTGCTTTGTGCCTTCAGAGTAGTGCACTCAATTCTGACCCACATCAAATTCAAGGAGAACTTCATTGTGACTCGAGAGGGGCCATCAAAATTAAGACCATGGTGTGTTCATGTAAAGCTGGAAATAGTGGTAGATGTAAACACATCTCTGCTGTTCTAATCAAGTGTACAAGGTGTATCATTTTACTATTCAAAAAGGCGTTATCGTGCCAAATTAATTTTTAATAAGAATGAATTATGTGCTTATTGTCCTTTTCGTTTTTTGCTGTTTTTTTTTTGTTTTAGGGAAGATCTTGAAGATTTTGAGATTATTTCTCAAACAGATTTGAAATGTACTTGGTCAGCACAAAAGCACATCACCAGGGACAAATATAAAGCTGTTCCTATCAAAGATATGCCATGTTTTGAAAACAAAATAGAGCAATGTCAATGTCAATTTCACAAGTGAAATACCTGAATCTGCAGTTTCTAAACATAAGTAAGTTGCAATATAATAAAGCCTGGATCAAATAAGGTAATGGCTTGTAAAATTCAAATCAATTCAAATCAAATTTATTTACTTAGTAGTAAATTACAATAAGGTACTTAACTATTTAACAATATATTATATTCTTTATACTAAGTTTACTAAGCATTTAACCAGCACAATGGATTTTTTAAATCTGTGTATGCTGGTTTTTACAATTATGATTAATTATAGCTAGGATATGCCAATAACAATTTTAATAAATATATAATAATTTATACTAAAGTAATCAGCCTGATAAATAACAATAAAAACTCTTTTAGTGTTGGAAGAAGAAGCTTCAGTGGCAAAGATGTCAAAGAAGTAGTGCCAGCCAATAATCACCTTCAATTGATTTTGGACAATGCATGCCAGTCTATTGTCATGTTAGAAGCTTCCATCATACCAGTTAATAATGAAAATGAATGTTGTAAGATTTTGTATTCTCAACTTTTCGATGAGGTTTCTGACATGATAATAGGCATTAGGCAACAATCTAAAGAGTGGCATGAACAGAGAAAATATAGAGTAACAGGTAAATTATTTTATAGCCTAAGCACCCTGAAACTAATCTTATATATTCATTTATAGGTTCACGAATATACGAGTTGTATACCTACTCCAAGGGGGCACAATAGACCTTTTAGGTCTCAGTGAATGTCACCCCAAAAATCACACACATACCTACTCCAAATCTGACTGGGATAATAAAGCCTCTAAATATTTTTATGCTAAAGGCTTCAGCAATAAGTTCACCAAACATGGAGTCAAGTTTGAAGGTGATGCCAAAGATGCTTTTATTGCAAAAACATCCCTTCAAGTTGTGGATTGTGGTATGGTTGTCTCACACTCAAATCCTTGGCTTGGGTTTTCTCCAGACGGTGTCATTTTTGAAGACAACAAACCTGTTGCTCTACTAGAAGTGAAATGTTTGTATGAAGGTAAGTTTCTTAAAATTTCTACTTACAAGTAAGCTATGCAATATATTTCTGTTGAAGGAAATCAGTTTCAATGATGAAAATCTTCAGTGTAGGTACTTTATTTTTCAGGTGCTACAAGGAGCATAAATGAAGTGCTACCAAAAACAAAATTCCTTCAAAAAGGTGGAAGCGAATATTTTTTGAAAGAAAAGCATAAATATTATGGGCAAATTCAGTTAGGCATGGCATTATTAAATTTGCCTACTGCTATTTCATATTATATGCTTCCTTTGATAATAGTGTGGAAATATTGAAAGTATATTTTAATCCTAATTTCACACAAAAACTATTGAGGGAAGTCAAGACCAACTATTTTGAAAAAATGTTACATGTTATATGTAAGAATAATAAACTTTAGTTGAACATTTTCTTTAATTACCTGAATTGGTCATCCCAATTTTTTATTCATTGAGAGGTGATCTTAATTTACACAAGAATTTCCTAAAAATAAATTAGATGGACCTATTTATACAATTATCTCACTTCTTGACAAAAATCATCAAAAATAATAAATTAAATAAAGTGTTTCTATTGTTAATTTGATGACCCATATTTTTAATCCCATTGAAGAAAAAAGACTTTCAAAGATTTTGAAGTGCAAGTGAATACTTTGTGTGTATAAATTTTTTTTTATAAATTCGAATATTGTGAAATGTTTTTCAAATAAATATAGTGGATAAAATTAATCTGCATCAAATTTGTAATACAATTTTTTGTAGTTTAATTAATTATTGTAACTAGGTTAGTTTAATTACATTATAAATCGTTGAGAGCCCGATTTTCGTCAATTTGTGAATTCTCGCGATAACAGCATTATCAGAAATAACAGACTTTTCTTTTTCAAACACGCGTACATATTTAAAACAACGCATTGACACTGACATGTAAATCTTTGTTTTTAAATTCGGCCCTATCATCATTATCATTTATTGCTAAGTCATATACTTGTGGCGCCAAATTATTAGATTCCCGCGAATCATCTTGGACTGTCGTTTCAAATGGTCTCCAAAATGCCATTCTAATTAATTACCTACAAATGAATTATATTTACAAAACTTACCCTAACGTCTTCGAAAAAAATATACATATATTATATTGATATTAATTCACTCTACTCCAAGAACAAATAAATATTATATTGATATCAATTCACTCAACTCCACAAACAAATAAATATGCCGGTGAGAAACGTGAGTTTTTGAACATTATTTGTAAATAGTCTAATCTCTTAAAAATCTATGATCTGCTAATATTGATTTGGACAAACTTGTTATAGCACAAGCAATTATAAATATATCCTTAACTTTCTTAACAAGAGACCACTGCAATTTACCACCTAAGATTTTGAATATCTTAATTCTCTGATTGACTCGTTCAATATGCACTCTAGCAGCTGCGATTTTGGCATTCAACAATGCTTCTTCTGTAGTCAATTGTTTTTTGTCTTTCAAAAATGGTGGCCTGATCAACTTTATTTTAAACTGTTGACAAATATCATCGATCAAGAAACCTTTGTCCACCATAATAGCATCCTGTGAGCTTTCTAGCTTTAAAATTAAGTCACTTTGTTGAAAAATTGTTTTATCAGATGCTCTTCCCCCATATGGTTCACTAATATAAGTAATTAAACCTCCAGGAGAAACACCTGTCATGAATTTAACTGTATTATTAGATTTATATTGAGAGTAAAACCCGATCCTGCAACAAAGGCACTTTGGTTTCTGTATAAAAATTTCTGTACAGTCTAAGATGATTCGAGTATTTTGAAAACTTTCGAAACATTTCGGCATGTTTTTCTGTATTTCAGAATATTCTGGGAATCTAATGACACAACTAAGAACTCTACTCATAATGGGTAGCATTTCATAAATATATTTTTGGCATAATTCTTGTGAAATGCCAAATAAAAGAGATAATGTCACATATGTAAGGTCACATTTCAATTTTGTCAGTACTAAAACAATGCGCTGTTTGATTGTGAACGTTGATCACTGTAAACAGATTGTACTGCTTTTACTATTGTATCTAATAGTTTCATATTATTGAGACCAGTGAAACTGTTTAGAGCACTATCTGTAGTTATTAGATCACACAAAGTAGACACTTTAGGAGTATTCACTTGCACTTCAAAATCTTTGAAAGTCTTGGGCCCATTATAAGCTGGCTGCCCCTGAAGAAGTTGCAATAGTCCTTGAGCAGCTTCGATTTCGACTTGAGAAGCAGTTGAAGATGTTGCAGGTTCGATTTCTTCACAATAAGAACATTCTTCATCAGCAACAGGTACTTCTTTGTTGAGACTTCTCTGTTTCAATCTTTCAGTTCTACTACTAGAAGATTCAGGTTGTTCCTTTGAAGTAATAGAACTAACAGGAAGATTTATGGAAGGCACAGCAGTCTTTTTCAAAAACCTTCTTTGTTTGGAATTGGAATCTGTAAACAATTATCTCCAATAACATAACCTAAAATCGCATAGTGTAGTTCTTGCTTACCTCGATAAAAATAATCATCATCTTTAAAATGCAGGGAGCATACTTTCATATTTCTTGTAACTGGTTTACCAATTTTCAGTTTCAGTTGCCAAGCTTTTTGTCGATCCATCTGCACTTTACTCCCCGATTTACCTTCTACACATACACGATATTTATCACCAGCTGGAGGAAAAGCATGGAAATTCACATTTGAACATTTCTTTTCCCAGGAAGAACACTGAGGAACTGAACAATAACGATTCGAACGACTCATAGCTTTCAAAATTATTGCAAATAATAAATATTTGTAAAAAATCACACAAAAACAAACACAAAACAAAGGAGAACGTAAGAACTATGTCAAGATTTTTAGTTATTCTGATTGTCACCAGGCGGCGTAGCGCTTATTTTGATTCGTCTATACCTAATGTCTGATACACATCTATGTGTGTTCTAGATGTCAAAAAGGAAATATGGAGCGTGGACCGAAGATGATATTATGCATCGTGCTCCTATTTCTTTTCGGAACGGAGATATGGTGTTCAACGATTGCTGCCGCACATATAACATTCCTAAGCCTACTTTCAACCGCCATCTGAAGGACACAAATATTTCTGCTAATGGGGAAGTCAAGATCATCGGCAAGCAAACCACATTACCGGAAGATGTATAAAAAGTATTGCTTGACCACATCTTACGTCTTGAAAGCCTAATGTTTGGATTGACAATAACTGATGTGGGGAAATTAGCATTCCAGATAGCTGAACAAAACCATATACCCCATAATTTTAATAAGCAAACCCAATTAGCGGGGAAAAATGGTATTATGAATTCAAGGCTCGCCATCCAGAGCTCAGTTTGCGAGAACCCACTTCAACGTCTCTTGCATGCGTTAAGGGATTCAATAAAGAGAATGTTCAAAAGTCTATTATTTGTAATTTATTTCATACGATATTAACCACATATGAATTGTACAGGGAACGATCAAGGAGCCCCCTGGTACGATGAAGGCAACTAGTTTCTTTCATTGTACCACTTGCAGGGCCTTAGTAATTTATTGTTTTCAGGTACTAAATGAACTTGTATCACAATAAAAAAAATTATTAGGAGGTGAAAGAATGGATTTAACTATACAATAATTTTGGGCATAACAACTATCAGTATGTGAGCTACATAAATTGAAAGACGAGAATTGGTACGATCAAGGCAACTCTCCTCTAAAAGAAACTAAAGTTCTTACCGTGTGTCCTGCGACAATTTTATTAAACTGTATTATAAAATTATTATGGGTATTTTTATCTAATCGCCAATTATTTCATGTCTGTTATTCGGAATAATTTAGTTAGGTACATCAAAATAATAGAAGAGCCCGTTCCTATTCTGTTTTCTCGGTCCATCTTAAGAGACGGATAAGCCAGTGGCAGTACGATTTATTTGACAATGTTCACCTTTAGACGGATTCAAGAAAAACAACGGATCAGGATTTTTAGACAGACGTTTTGTAAATGCGAAGAGCCGTCTAAACGCCAGGATCAGATAGTGCGTAACGAATTTTCCGACGGGTAGGCTTCCCACCTCCCGAGGTAACCCGCAACCCCGCGAATCACATTGCAAACATCATTCCAGTTTCGCTGGAATTTCCCGTAGAATATGATGTACCAAATGTTTTCTTTCACTTCTTCTTTGTCTTCTTAAACCACCACAACACTGAAATGTCTGAAATTGAAGACTGGACGCAAACTGATCAGTGCCTGCTGGTGCAAGTGTGAAAACTAAGAGCGATTTGAATTTAAGTTGGCATTTCTGCTGCCTAGCGATTGGTCAGATTGCCGCACTGCTTTTTTTTATACAACTGACTATTAATTAGTTCAATCTTTATCACAACTTTTGTATGGATAATCGTTTTATTTTTAACTTCATAAGGAGCAATACCTTAAACCGTGCAGCCTTTCCTTGGCTCAAATACTTTTATTTCAAATGAAGAAATTGATACTGAATTCATCATTATTGAAAAGAAGCTACGAAATAATCCTTCTAAGCAATATCCACCATTGAAAACTATTAAGAAAATTATCATTTTTAATAATGTGTTTAAGAAAGTATGACTCACCAGCTAGTCTATCTTTAACAACTTGGCTAGCAAAGGCAGCAGCAGCGGCTGATCTCTGCAACACCGGATCCAGCCCAAGCGACCAAGGATTAAACATGGGTCCTGGAGGACTTGAAGGGCCTCCCAAAGGTCTATGTGCCGGCACCCTTAATACACCTTGTCCGTAAAACCCCGAAGGAACCAAACCCAACGCACTTCTTTGTTGAAACAACCCCGCAGGATGCGGATACAAAGTATCCGATTCATTGTCTTGTTTATGACCGAAATTTTTACCTAATAAATTCGATATACTGAACGGCAAAGTGTTGGAGGAACCGTGAGGAGTAGTGACGTTTTCCGGTGAGCTGCAATGACTCCTGGAACTTCTTGCCTCACTATCACTATGAGATAACCTCGAATCAGTGTCTAGAACGTTTATTTCGTGATCGTCTTCGGTAAGTTCGTGATCTGACATTTTAAAACTGTTTTAGAAAAAAAAAACTCACGGAGTTCACAATAAGTTCATGTCCCGAAAACAAGTAAGCACGTGTAACAAATGAAATGAAGTGTCAGTCGGTAGAGTTGAAGGCGATTCTGCCCGCTGTGTTTCACAACTGGCGGTCGACTGAGCGGTTGCCATGACATCGCTAGCGTCGATCGGACAGATCCAATCATTGGCCAGATTGCGAGGAGCGACTCCTCCTTAAACGGCTCCCATTGGGCTAAACTGATT